>VYXF01011003.1:44419-73229 GCA_013397295.1 Polioptila caerulea
AGTGTCCAAGACCAGGCTGGATGGGGCTTGGAGCAGCCTGGGACAGTGGAGGGTGTCTCTGCCATGGCAGGGGTGGCACTGGATGGGCTTTAATGTCCCCTCCAACCCAAACCAGGCTGTGCCCCTTGGTTCTGAATCCTTAGCTCTACAGTGTCCTGCTGTTCTCAGTTACTGAGAATTTTTATCCTTTTTTTATCAGAGCACAAGGTGGGGATTGTGGGACACACACTGGGAGGAGCAGGACAGCTCAATACTCCCACTCTTAGGACTATTTTATTATTAATCACAAGCCTCAAGAGCTAGATAAAAATAAAAGACAAATTTAATTTCCAGGAAGATAAAATTACACTTATTTCTTGATTTACCTTTGTGTACCAGCCACTTTCCTAAAATGATGGGAGGGAATCTCCCAGCAAACCTGCCTTAGGTTTTCCTACACCATCCTCAAAGGTTCCACTCTTCAATAACTACTCCTACTGGAAACAGAATGACAGACTTCAAACCAACCAAATTAAAAGTAACCAACCAGTTAAAAGTAATCAACATTTAACTGGCTGGACTGACCATGCAGAGGAGAATCCATTCTGGCCCTGTTTTTCCCCTGGAAGCACTGGAGCAGCCGTGTGGCAGCAATATTCCAGATGGCTCTGGAAAGGCCTCCATCTTCTGCAGCAGAACGCTGCTGTGATCCAAGCAGACACACACATGTGCTCCTGCAGAGTGACACATCCCCCAGAACGGAAGAAGGAGAAAAGCAAATTTCATTTACAGAGAACTCTCAGCTTAGGAGGCAATTTGAAAGATTAGAATGAGGAAACATGTAATCGACAAGGCTGGTAATTAGAAATGATTTATTGCCTTCCCTTGTTAAGCCTGTTATTAAGACAGAATATTTTCCCTACTCCTACTGCTCTAACATATATAAAACCTCAATTATTTACGTCTTTTGTTCTTTACAAAACCTGCAGGACAACTGTTTTAGCAACTTCCACTTAACTGAGAATCAAAGCAATGTTAGCTGCATTTGCTCACTAAAAATCTTTCATGAAGCCAGCAAGTCCAAGGCATTTGAGAAACTCAACTTTATTCCCCAGTGAAAAGCAATCAACAGCTCTCTCCGTGTCTGCATTTTCTGTTCTACCAAAGAAAAGAGTTTCCCAAAATGACTGTGCATCTCAGCACGCTTTGCCTGCAAAGCCTAATTTTTCCTGACACTTGTCCCAGGGTAAATTTTTCAAAAGAGGTTGCCTTAATTTTAAAATTGACTTTTAATGATACTCATATTTCAAAAGGCTGGATTTTAAATATACTGATTTTTTGGTGTCACTCGGATAAATTCATGAAAAGCTGCAGGTCACAGGACTTTCTTTAAAAAAAAAAAAAAGAAAAAAACTCAAACCCAACCAGAACCAAGCACCACAATTCCCTGGCTCTATGCATCACTGTCCTTAACTCACCACACAGCTGAAGTCCCTTGTGTAAAGACCTCATAACACCCTCATAAATTAGGAGTTTTTTTTCTTCAGCTAGCAAAAAAATAAAAAGGCAAAGCTGGGGGAGAAAATATCACTTCCATTTATTTGGCTGCTCGATAGTTAGGTTAGTCAGAGGCACAGGAATATCCATATTCAATTTCTCACCCAAAAGAGATTCAAGTCCATATCACTGGGTTTTTGACAGGTTTTAACCTCTCGGTCCCAAGCAGCTGAAGCTTGTTCTGGTGCAAGAGCAGCTGTCAAAGTTAAGCAATTTTACAAGGAATGATTAAATGCTCAATAGGTTAAAATCAGAGAGCAGACACAAGCAGAGTTCTCCAGCATAACTTCCATGATATTTTTATTAGTGGTGACACCGATACTAAAAGCATGAAATATTAACTGCTTACCTGAAAACACACCTCTCCCACAGCCCCCAAGATTTCCTGGGAAATTCCTGGGACTGAATTTAGCACTGCTTTCCTCCAGCTTGTGTCAGCACAACTTCACTGATTCCAAGTGAGCCCAGCTCAGAGCTATTTTTTCCAGCCGGAGTCCCCTGACAGCTCCCTCAGCACAATTGCAGGTATTTTCCACTTCTGCACTGTGCAACTTTTCTACTTCCTGGGCAGCAGCCTCACAGTCCTGCCAGCTCCTTGAAATACAAACTGTGGCACAAGACACACCCAGGCTGTACCCAGGATCTGCTCCATAATTGAGGTGTCTGCCTCAAATCAGCTCAGCCATAAACGCTACCCCTTACTGACTTGCCAGCCCTTTCTGTTTAGATTTCCCAGTGCTCCCAGTTCTTTGGGCTGTGGTGAGTGGCTGCAATAAAAAAGTGCTGGCAGTGGAAGCCCTGATAGCACATCTGGACACACTTCCTTTGTTTAGGAAAACTGATGTGGATGGAAAAGAACAAATCACCCCTTGGGACCAGATCGAAGAGCAGGAATCTCTCAAAAGCTCCTCAGTTTTTCAATCATGAAGGCATTCTCATTAAAAAATTACTGCCTTTGCCTGCAGGCCCTGGACCTCTGGTGTAGCTTTCTGGGGTAGATGCTGTGTGTTTTATCCTCCATGAATGATTATCACACATAACAGGTATGTTAAACATCCTTTGAGGCCATCTCTCCCCAATGGCCCCAAACTCCCACCTCATGACCCAACCAGCTGCTGTCAGACCAATTCCCACCTCTCACAGAGAATCCTCTCCCCTTCCCCACTTACAAACATCTCTACAGCAAGCCCAAAAACACCAAGGATGAGCCAAGCCCATCAGAAATGCAGAGTGTGGGGTTGGCATGGGACAGCCCCACGTGAACTCTCCCTTTGTCCCTTTCTGTGGAGTTTCCATCCCTTACCAGGGGTGAGGAACTCACTCAGGTGGGAGAAATTCCCTCCATCCTTCCTGGCATTCCAGAGTTCCCACAGAGAGTTGTGGAAATGTGAACTGCAGTGAATCTGCTCCTCAGCATCTGTAACTCATTGCTGAAACGACCCCAGGAGGATCAAAACCAGTGAGAAATTAATGAATTTAAAACCTTCTTGTCATTCCTTACCTGGACACAAACACTTTCTATGTCACCTTTTCCACACTGATGATTTGATGATGCACTCAAGACTTGGAAGGAAAACATCCAATAATATTTAAATAATGTTTAAACCAGTACCTACTCAAATTAAGAAGTAAACATTTCTGTTTCACTCTGCTCCACAGGCAAATGTATATTTTCATAGATAAGCCAATTATTTTAAATTTGCACATACAAAAGCATTTTACAAATCATACCTCTGTACCCAGCAATTAATTCTAGGTACTGGCTCTGTGCTCATGCACTACAATTATACACTAATAAAAGATAATTATCCCAGTTTCAAGTGTCAGAAGGTTACATTTCTCTTTCCCAACCTAAAATACACTTTATTTTTAAATGTAAGGCTCTCAATGACATTTAAGATGATCTAAATTCATTTCTAGGGTGTCCTGGGCTAATAATTTGGTTCTGCAGCAATGCTGGAATAGGAACACGTGTATTTTTCTATCCCATGCTGCTGCAGGCTTACATTTTTCTACTTTTTATAAAATACCTTTCTATGACTTCCACGATTTTACAATGCAGAGGTGAGAGGGATGCTGGCCTGAATTGTTGATCGATGAGGGTTAATCAATATGAAAATTTTAGGTTTATAAAGCACATGGGAAGAACAGGATTCACAAGTGAGCTCGTGTCTCAACCCTGTAGAACTCTAATTTAGGGTTTCTCCCAAGACTTGTATGAGCTTAAGTGACAAAAACATCTGGAATAATTTAATATTACTGGACATAGAAATATGAAATGGTTTCCCTGGGGAGGTGGTGGCACTCGGTGCCAGGGTCTGGTTGAGGTGTTAGGGCTGGGTTGGACTCAATGATCTTGAAGGTCTCTTCCAACTTGGTCATTCTGTGAAATATTAGTAAGACTTTCTGCAAGCAGTTACCACATGATACTGCAGATTGAATCCTTCCAAAGCCAGAAAAGGACATTACACCAGTGTCTGACACTGTGATTTACCTAATTGTGATCAGTGAGCACGATGCTGAGAAAGGATGAAGCATTAAAGAGTTTGTGTCTTGAATTAATGCACTCATTAGACAAAGCAACTGGAATTCACAGATTTTCTTGGGAACTTTTATAGTTATATCAATATCCCATTTGCTAGTCCTGGGGTGCAGCCAGGCTTAGGGTTGGGCAGCAGAGCCCAGCTGCTTTCCAAATGGAACTCTGGGCTCTGGGCAGGTTCTGCCCACACCTCGAGGCCCTCCTGGGGAGCTGAAGTGCATTAACCCTTTGCACAGTGCCCAATCCCACCCTGGATAAAGTGCCTGAGAAATGCAGCCTTAGCAGCACGCCCTGTGCTGGGCAAGGGAGCAATTCCTGCTCTTTGGGAAGCCCCTCCTGAGTTTGCCATCACTGTCAGGCTGCCTCTCCCCCGGGGTGGAGGGTCGGTGGTGGCCCAGCACAGATTCCCCTTTTCCTGACAAATGACAACTGCTCAAGATGTGATGTTCTTCCTGCTCATTTTCTTTCATAGGTGGCTCTATTCCCAACGCTCTAATGTGATTCAGCTTCACAGCCAGGCTGCTCATATTTCTCCTGGAGATTGCAATTATATTTCTAAACTATTCTTTGTGTTGCTGCGAGAATCAAACAAAAGGGGGGAAAAAAATGTTAACGTTTCAATGAAGGAAATTTCCATAATATGTGGTGGCTGTCACAATCTTGCTGATAGAAATAATTACTCCTCCTGATGTAACTACACTAAACCACTGAGAAATGGGGATAGAAACTGTTACCCATCTGTGCAAAGCTCTTTCATACATGCATATGAAAGAAGAGCTAAATGCAGAGATTAGAACACTCTGGGATGTGCAGCAGGACACAGATCCCAAGGTGACAGGCACTTCTTACCTCAGGCCCTGAGAGGAGGGAGAAATTACCTCTGTTTTTAACAGCTACAAAGGATACTGGTGATTTGGGATAACTGTGCTTGGCCTCCACGTGATCCACTGGATTATGCATGCAAATCCCCAGTTTTGGCTGATAAACTGGAACAAAAGCACTCTCTGCTGTAGCACGAGCTAATGATATTTTTCTGAGGGAGAGAAACCCCCATTCTCTGCAGATAGCACACATTGTTTGCAGATAAACCACTGAGAGGCTGCACTGGTGAACAGGAGGAAAGATCAGAAATTCAAGACCATTTCCAGGGGTGCTGGGTTTCTGATCTTACCCAGACACCAGCCGGAGGACAGTTCACTTTATCACCAGGTGCATCTCTCTGATCCCTTCAGGATGTGACTTGTACAAGCTGGAGAATTCAGCGTGGTTGGAAGCACCTGGGCACTGCTGCATTTGCTGTCTCAGGCACTTGTAAAGGTTTCAGCAGCAAACCTGCCTGAAAGCAAATAAACAATGAGACAGCAGCTCCTACAGAATTCCTGAGCAAAGCTAAATGTGGGAAATGAGTTAAAAGTTAACTCAGAAAACGTGGCTGAGTCTCTGTGGGCATGCAAGGGGTTCCCTACAGACATCAGAGCGTTGCAAAAATGTGACCAAGGAGATAGAAATTGTTGAATTGGGGAATCAGAGAGTGGGTTGGGTTGGAAGGGATATGAAATCCACTTGTTGCAATGCCCCTGCCATGGGCAGGGACACCTCCCACTAGGCCAGGCTGGAGATCTGTTCTCTTGGTATGACCTAAGCCAAGACCTGGTGTTAAACTACTCTACAACAGTACTGCCAAATTCACGAGTGTACCCAAAGCTAGAAAAATTCCACACTGCCAGCTCACCAGAGCTACAGGCAGTCTTCTGTGGAAACTCCTGCACCAACCCCTCTGAGCAAAGTGACCTTCCCTGCCCAGGGACAGGCAGAGTCCACCAGCACAGCCCAAAATCACGGGATATTCCAGCCCTTCCCAGGAGCCAGAGCCCTCAGAGCACACCTGAGCCCCTCCACAGCCACACCAGCACTGACAGTCCTCCAAAGGATGCCTGAAGTTGCAGCTTTCATCTTTCCAGACACCCACTCTGACTGGTGGGGGGCTTCACTGGGGCTGGCTGCAGGAAATTTATCACTTTTTTGGGAAAATCCCTCAAAAACAACTCAGTGCATGGCGCCATCAGGATGGGCAGACCTAAGAAAATTGTGACCAGATTCCTAAACCCAGTAATCCTTGTTCCTACACATCCCCCTCTTCCTTAAAATCTCTGGAAATCCGGGTTTTAAAGATCACAGGCTGGTAATGACTCCCTGCAGAGGTACTGAGAGTCACCCAGGGTTCTCTCAGCACAGACCTCGAGCATCTGTGCAAGGAGAAGTTTTGCCAGCAAAGATTTTTATCCCATCACTGAACCCTGACCAGCTCCTTACCTGCTGTCAGGGAGAGGAGATCACGGATCCTGTTGGGTTTTCTGCAGGACTTCAAACATCCCAAGTATCCAAAGCAGGACTGGAGCCATCCTCCTCCTCCTTCTCCTTGAAGCTGAATATTCAAAGGGAGGCAAGACCAGCAGTTATTCTTAAATCTTTTCAAATAATAACTCTTTAAATTCATCCTCAATGTATTTTTTCTACTTACTTCAGTAGATTTCATGGGCTTAAGTTTTCTTACTTGTGATATGAAATATCATAATGTTTAGAAATCTTTTAATCCTCAAATATGCAAAATTCTCTTTTCAGAGCTTTCTTGGTTCATCCTTTTTACTTAGAATTGAAGAATTTAAGTGAAAATTATCCAATTAATAAATTTACTGTAAAAAACACTAATAATAATAATAATAATTTGAAACATGCCTCAGACTTGAATTAATCCTCTTAATTACTAAGTCAAATATTCTTGTGTTGGATAAAATTAATTACTAGAATCATGAGCCTTTTGAACTATTTTGAAAATTCTGAGTGAGAGAGCTTTGAGAAAGCAGAACCCGCCATGGAGTTATCCCACCTGAGAGCAGATCAGGAAATGGCAATAATTTAACCAAGTCTTTACACAGCACCTGTGGGTTTGGAAAAACAGGGCCTGAATTCCAACATATCTGTGCCCCTGGCAGATGAAAACTCAAGGAGAGGTTGTGATTCAGAAATAATCCTATAAATTAAAATGTGAAGAAAAGTGCAAAGTAACCTCTCCAGTTGATAGGTTAACTGTAAAAGTGGATTTTTCTCTCATAGTGATGCCTGGAGAGGCACCTGGGACAGAGGCTGGGCAGGGTTACAGGAATCAAGCAGGGATTTATTAAAAGGCTTCAAAGGATTCACCTTGGGCAGTGCAAGAGCCCGGCCCTGGCTCACCCAAGATGGGCCCAGGTCAGGAGTTCTCCCCCTTTTCTAAGTTTGGCTCCATTCCCACCTTGGGTTCCCTGTCCCATTGCAGCCCCAGGCTCTGCAGTCCCACCCTCCCAGGTTGCTGCCCTCAATTCGCTGCTGTTTGCACTTTTGGGGCTGAAGCTGCAGCCTTGGTGTCCTTGGTTCTGGGGCTGCCAAAGGATTGTTGTGTGTGCCTGAGCTGGGGGAGAACTGGCTGCCCCTTTGGGTGGGGTTCAGAGTCACACACAGCGCAGGGCAGGGGCTGGGAATAGGAAAGCTCAAATTTAAGGCATCGATGGTGGGGTAAGAATTCAGCCCAACTCTGCTCTCACCAGTGGGAATTGTGCACAACGAAGGAAGGAATTCCATTGCCTGCCCTGCACCCTTTCCCAGAGATCAGATTCACACATGGAGGCTTTTCCAGTGGAATTTAACCCCACCATGGCCACCACAAGCTCCTCAAAGCAGTGCAGGATGAAATGATGACTTTATTGACCCCTTGGCCACTCTGGGACATCCCGCTGGGTTTTCCCTTCCCAGGGCAGTCTGGGGATCCTGGGGTGCCATTCCTGAGCGTGAGGGCTCCAGCTCCACATCTCTGAGCCTCTCAGGGGCCACCTGAGCCCTGTAGCTTGGAGGATGCTGCCACCAAGAGTTTCGGAGCCATAAGTGGCACGGTGACAGCTGTTGTCAGTGAGGACAATGAAAATTGGCAGGTTCAGCCGAGTATGAAGCATGACAAATTGCAGGAAAGTGAAGGGAAGGCAGAGCTTCACTCCACTGAGGAGTCAGATGACATTTGCAGGGAAGCTTGTGGGAATTCTCCAGACAGTCTACAAGATGTGCTAAATGTTATTTGCATTAGAACAAATCATAAGGTATCGACTGCAAAATCATTTCCCTTTAATGAAGACTCGGAGGGAAAAAAATATCAGAGTCAATTAGGAGACTGAAACTACAAATATGTTGTGCTTTACATGTCTCTGAAGCAGGAAGGAGCCAATAAAGTGCATTTAATAAAAATGAACAGCAAAATCGCAGCAGCTCGTGGGGCTGGCAGCATTCCTGATGATTAGGAGCCTTCCCCTCCTCTCCTCCCATCTCCACGAGCAGTACATTTCCCAAAAACGTGTTATTCTGCATGAAAAGAGAGATCCCACACATATCTGTTGTTTCTTACCACTCAAGTGGAATTGTCACCTCGTGTCTTCTCGTGGCACAACCCGACTGCACCGCATCAGCACAGCTGGAGCCACGACCTGATCTGCTCAGCATCAGCTGGAGCCCTCCTTTTGTTTGTCACAGATGTGGGAGGGTCTTTTACAAATAGGTTTTGTTTTGTCTCTTGGCTGCATTTTCTCCTTTCACAATATTTGGTTTCAGCCGCTCTGGAATCCGAGTGCAATTCTGATTTTTCTTTGCCCTGTTGACGGGTGACGAGTGAGAAAAAGCACAACAAACATTTTTAAGTGCTACCTGTCAGCCTAAAAGAACTCTGCAAACTGATATTGAAGGTGGATTAATTTTCCTCCAAAACACTTTTAGCAATACTTCAGCAGTGCATTTCACAGCTCTAACAGAAACCAGAATAATCTGTATTCCAACTTTCATTTCAGAAGCAGCACAATCAGGAGCGATGTTTTGCTATTTCTTCATGATTTACTAAAAGGCACTATCTAAAAATTCCCTTTTTTTTCTTATCAATTTGACTGCCATGTAACTTACCTGGAGATAACCACGAGAAACAGCGTGGGCCACCCAGACATCCCTTCTCTCTCAAGTTTGAGCTGTTCAGACAAGCCCAGGGGGTGTCTGATATTCCAGGAGTGTCTGGATGCAATCCTGTGCCCGAGCAGGGAGGGAGGGGGGACCACAGGAACCCCTTGGTCCCTTCCAGGCTGACCCCTGCTGTGATTCTGTGACAACTCTGCTGCATTCTGCCCCACTCCTCGGCCCCTCCACGGCAAGAAGTGACAATTAGAGCACACAAAGTGACATTTTTAATTAGATACCACAATTTCCTGAGCCAAGCCAGTGACCCAGAGCACCTCAGTGACAAGCATGGCATTTTATTGTAACCTGAAACCAGGGGGAAAACATGACTCTTAATTTAAATGCCTATTTTTTTTTTCTATTAGGTAAATTTTTACACACTTAGCTCTGAGGGATGGAGGGCATACAAAGGAAAAAAACAGATTGGGAGTTTTTTTTTCTTCCCCTTCATATTTTATAATAAGATAATTTAAAATTATTAAAGACTAATTCCAGCTCTTCATTCCCCACGAATTTTCCACCATCCAGTTGAGCCACAGCACCTTCCTCCTGCTGAACAGGTTTTATTCCAAAACTTCAGAGCAGGGAGTGTGGGCTGCTTTATAAAACCCACAAATACTTCCATATTCCTGTGGTCGAGCAGAAAAACAACAATAACAAAATAAAAATCCAGAGGTCACTGGTTTACAAGAGAATTAACCCAGCCCTGGTGAGAGCTGGGTGCCAGGGAAGGTGACAAAAACCCCCTGAACGTCCCTTCCCCACCACCCCTGGTCACACAGACACAATTCCAGACCTCACATGCTCCAAGGAACCTGGATCCAAACAAGGGAGGAAGAAAAAAGCTTAGAATCAAGACAATAAATATATATTATTTATAATTATAATTATTTTATNNNNGTATATATTATATATATATATTTTATATATTATATATATAAAATATATATAATTTATATATCATTATAATTATACATATTGTCATTCTCTTCTTTTAAATCTCACTTAAAATAGAAGCTCAACACAACCAAAGTCAGATGATTTTGTATCCAATGTCTGCAACTGCTGGGGATGGAGGGAGGAATTATCTCAGGCTGGACAGGAGCAAGGCATGGGAAAATAATTGGGAAAAAAACATTTCTTACAAGTTTTCAACAACCTAACAGAGTTTGAGAAGGTGATGTGGACTAATTATGCATTAGGAGCAGTGGAGAAGAGATTTTTATGAAAGCAACCCACACAACAGACTGTGTTTGCAGCAAAAAAAATAAAAAATAAATAATAAATCAGTAAATGTTTAACAAATTTTCATCTACCTTTCTACTCCTCACATACAAATATTGCTGTTTCCCCCAGAGACTGAGGCATCTGTAGCTCTGCTGTACACGAGGGGAAAAAAATAGAGCAAGACAGTCAATATTTTTGATAAAAGAGAATTAAAAGGGAAATCTGAAATCCCTAATGTTGTCCTCCATGTCAAAATGGAACACTTTTATCTTCCTAGAAAGATGACAACAACAAAAAGAAAATGTTTTAAGTCCCGATTTCTCAGGACTTTCCAAGATAAGGTGGTGAAAAATAAACTTGTGGTAAGATGTAGGGAAAAGGTCTTTGCTGCGTGTCTGAATCCATCTGCAGCTCAGCAGCTGCTGGAAAACTCTCAAGGTTTCAATTAATTATTTGTTTCTTATTGAGATAAGAATGAGCTGCAAACTCTGCCTGGGTTTGTAAAATCTGGGTAAAATCTCCCTGTTCAGTGGGAAGAGACCTGAGCATGTTCTGCTGAATGAATCCTTCACTGGGCCAGAGGAACAAAATCCCCTCTGGGCCTCCTCACCCCCTGCCCTCAAGGACAAGATTTGCCATCTTTAATCACTCATCATTTTCTAGGGATTTCTCTTCCCCAGCTCTTCCTCTGCCTTAAACCACCGAATTTCCAGGCAAAACAGAAACCAGGGTAACTGTTTTGACAAAAAATGGAGTTTTAACCAAGCAGGTGGCTGTGAAAGAACAATTACCCCTTCCCATGGAATTAAAGCATAACAGAGTGATTTCAGGCTTCTCAATTCAAATGTGGACCAGGGTTTTCTTGAGAAAAACTGTACTTAAAAATAAAACACTCCTAAAATTCACTTTTTTCTCCCAGCCCTTCTTTTCCTTGACAAATTAAAGTGCTTGCACTGTCTCTATCCCTGGGAGTGTCCAAGGCCAGGCTGGGCAGGGTTCGGAGCAAGCTGGGACAATGGAAGGTGTCCCATGGAAGGTGGTGACACTGGATGATCTTAAAGCTCCCTTCCAACCCAAACCATCCTGTGATTTTATCAGGCATCCTCCCCTCTTTGGTCAAAATACCACAAACAAACTCTCCTCCCAAAGGAATGGCAAAAAAACCCAACCCAACACCAACCAAGCAGGAAAAGAAGATCCCCCCTTCTTTCCCTGTGGATTGTTTTTCTCCTCTCACCCTCCAGCTCCTGAAGCTCTGCTGCCCTTTGTTCTGACCTGCCTGGGTATGGAAGTTCAAACCCAGCATTCCAGGGAAGGGACTGAAAGGAATTAAGGAGCATTTTGGCTTCAGGAGCTGCAGCAGATCCAAATTCCCTGGAGCCCCGTGCCCTTCCCTTTGGTTTGCTTCCCATCTTGGAACTCCTGCATGGACCCAGCCAAAATAAAAACTGAGGGTTGCTCAGCTTTTGCACCACAGTTCAGCTGGATTCAAGGCTTGCCTTTTATTTTTGTGGCAGGAAAATAAAAGGGATAACAGGTGGGAGAATTCTCTGTATCCCCACCAGTGTTCCTGTGGGCTGGTTTTGGGAGGGCTGTGCTCAGGGGAGGGGAAATTTCATTTTTCCATGTGGCAGGGTAGAGAGGGGACCACCAGAACCTGGGTCCAGCTGGGGATTTTTAAACTCAGCTGCAGTTTTATTTAAATTAACTCCAAAAAGTAAACCTCCTAAAGGATAAAAACCCCAAGAATGAGTTGTTTTCCAGCCCCATCACAGCCATGCACACAAGGAATCTCTCCAAGGTCAAAACATAAAAACAAATTTTCCTCAATCTCAGCGTGTCCTCTCAGTTTAGAACTTCCCTCTCACTTCAATTCCCTCCTCTAATTTACCTCATTTCCTTAGACTAAGTTGCAATTACACAAAAAATTTAGCAATGAGCCCCAAAATTCCTGAGGAACAAATTTAAGCTCTCACAGACCTATGGCACCAATCACTCAGTCTGAATTTTGGAATTTCTGAATTCCTGGAGAATTCTCACACACCTGCAGCTTCATCCAAAGAAGAAAGCCAGACCCATTCCTAATCATAAATTTTGCATCATTAACCCTAGAATTCTAAATGTCTTACAACACTGAGCAGCACAACAGCACCATGAAAAGGGATGTGAAACTCCCAATCCATAAACACCAGAATGTCACAAATGTTAAACTAAAAGTCAAATACACAAAATCTGCTGTAAATCTGAGGGGGAAAAAACCCACAGAGTTTGAAACAAATTTGATATTCTCTTTCAAGAATTTCAATTGATGGAATCGAGGTCAAAAAAAATGATGGAATTGAAGTCAAACTTCAATTTTACAGCCTCGATATGTTGCAATTTCTTCTGAAGTTTTCAAGACAAGAACTTCAATTTTTTTAACTAAAAACAATCTCATCTGTCAACTGCACAAAATATTTTTTCAAGATGGTTGACTGGAGAAACAAATCAGAATAAAGTGGCTGTCATGAGTAAATCAGCTTTGACAGAGCAGTACATATCACCAATTTTCAGGGGAAATACCTGTTAAATTCCCTTCTCTCAGCAACTGTTTTTCTCACAGAAGAAAAGTGGCCAAGGTAAGAGAAGTAATTGATGTATTACCTGTGATTATCTTTTATTATTTTCATCCTTGCTTAACATGCCTCTCCTTACTGCTGTTCAGAGTGATTCAAACCACACACAAATCATCGCTGCCTTCCCCCAGACACCCATCCCGATAAAAACAGGATTTTCCAGCAGCAGAATATCAGGGAGAAAAAAA
Source organism: Polioptila caerulea (assembly GCA_013397295.1). Classification (NCBI taxonomy): domain Eukaryota; kingdom Metazoa; phylum Chordata; class Aves; order Passeriformes; family Certhiidae; genus Polioptila; species Polioptila caerulea. The sequence goes on from VYXF01011003.1 coordinate 57,550, forward strand.
TCTCAATAACCATCAACCACTTGAAGCATGGTAGCTCTGCAAATAAGATGTTTAACAGCAAGGTTTAGCACAGTCCTGAAATAAATGTAAAATTTATTTGTTGGTTCTGCAGTCGACGAGGCAAAGTCGCTGTTCCAACAGAAGGTGCTCAAAGAAAAATGTATTGACAGAGGAAAATGCAGCAGGTATTTATATTTACTTACAGTTCTGAAAGTCAGCACTACAGACACGGGATACTGCTGGTTGACTTTTAATTGCACCTCATTAAGAATGTTGCCACTGACATAAATATCCCTGAGAATGAAGGTATTTAACTCACACAGCAGCACAGCTCTGCTCTGGCCTGGTGACACTGCAAAAGCCAAAAGTTCTCCAGAGAAAGGCTCCAGCACAGCTAAAAACACAAGTCTGAAACCCAAAAAGAACCTGCCAATCCATCAGTTCAGATTCCAGCAGCTTATAGAGCACAATTTAAATATTTTTCTTCAAAAAATCTTTAACAAATTTTTAAATTTTTTCTTAGAAAAATCTATGAAAGTTTTGCGTTTAGCATCTGTAAATCTCACTATGAACTTGAGAAAACTTCAATTAATAGGGAAAAAAAAGTTTTAATGTCTCCTCTCTATATTAAAAGCAAGTATGAACTCTCTGTTAAGAGGTGCCTTATTTTAGATGAAGGAAAAGAAAAACAGCTCAACAGCTCCCAAACAACACCAAACCCACACTGAGGGTCTTGGATGCTCCATTGGGAAAAATCTGGGAAAAGATTTCATCCTCCTACGGCACCATGATACCACCAGATGCCAACCCCATGTACTCACCTTGCACGAAAAAATCACAATTTAAAAAAAAAAAAAATCAAAGAAAAAAACCTATTCCTCATTGAAATATTGGCCAACCCATCAGAATCTGAAATTGTGAAAGATAAAAGGATAAAGGAGAGGTTTTCTCGTTACCATTGTTTAAAACTAAATTATGACTAAGGATTTTCTATTTTGATGTGTTCAACACAGATAAATTCATTATCTTCACTGTGTACTCTAAACTTTGCTCCATCCTCCAAAGATTAAAATCAGGCCTCAGCAAAAGAGGATTTGCTTTTTACCCCCATCAGTGAAGTCCCTGATCCCAGGCACTCAGTCCCAAGGGAAGCTGTAGGAACAGGAACAAATCCCTCCAATTTACCTGTAGGGTACCTCCAACACCAACCCAAAGATTTGTGTCACATACCCTATTTTCCTACAGCCACTTCTGGAATTCTGATCTACAGGAGAGCTGTCTGGGGCCAGCTGCAGCATTCAGGTGTAAATTGGGGTTTTTTTGCTGGTCTGATTTTGCCCTCTGCTCCCGAGGCTCAGGCTGAGGCAGTGAATAATCCATTCACTAATGACAAAATTCAGGTTCCAGCCCAGTGCAGCCCAAGCACTGACCCTGCTCAGCTCACTTTGAGGTCCAGCAGTCCTGCAAAACATTCCAACTCTCCATCTCTCAGAATAACAAAACCACCAGCAAGCTGAATGGTTTTCATTAAAAGAAACTTGAATAAAAAGGTTTTGCTCTGAATGGAGGCACTGCTCTCCTATGGGCTTGTTTTCATGCCCTTTTTTTCCCTATTTAAAGAGAATTCACAATGGTCCCATTTTCTATTTCTTCTTGCAAAACAGAGTCCCTGAAACTGAGCAACTGCAATAAAAATTAATTAAACGTTGGACTAAAGTGAGATTATCAAGCTTTATAAATTCCTTCCTTTGGGACAGAGGCCTCTGTTAAGAAAAAAAAAATTAAGGGAAAAAAACCCTATAACTATACAGCTTTTATATTAAGTTACTTATCAAAACCCTTTCAGAGAGGAAAATGATAATGTTAAATGAAACTCGTGGGTATAGTTTATTCATTTTATGCAAAATTTAGGATAAGGAACATCAGCTGGGTCAGGTGTTGCTCTCTGTTACATCATTCAGAAATTCACCAAATGGAAGGAGTTGAATTATTTTGGGGGAATAGAGCAAGGTCTTGTATTTTGGGGTTGTTGATCCCTATTTTTCTCATTTGTACTCTCAGAGGCATCACCTCTACACAGGCTACAAGACCAAAGCACCAGCAGGGATCACCCAGCCTCCAGTGGAACACAGGCCACAGGATTTCCCTGAACTAATTTTAAAATTCTCAGAAACTCAATCTGCCCGAATTTATTTTCACAGATTTCTACGAATGCGAACAGCGCTTTATTGATTGAGAAATACTAATTACTGTAACAGAGAGGGAAAAGCTGCTGCAAGGTGCCTTGGTGGTGTGTAAAAATTCCAGTCAAAGTTCAGGTGGGGTTTGGGTATAAACTTCCACAGAATGGCACAGCACAGATCTAATTTTGGCCTCAGTCAGAGGCGTGGTAGAGCAGGAAAGCTCTGGAAACTCAGCCTGTGAAGATTTCAAACCACGAGAAATGGCAGCAAGACTTTATTTTAACTACCAACAAACTTGGGGGATAAGAGCCTCCCAAAGCACTGAAAGTTCATCCCACTGCCACATATCAAACCCGAGTGTCAGGTTTGCCAAGGAGGCAGTGCAGTTGGAATTGCTGAGTGGAAGTGTTCTCAGACTCTCACTGAAAGCACCCTCAGACACTCCAGCTCCTCGACTGCTGCGAGATTCAGGCTCTTGCTATTTTATCTGTGCACTTTGAAAGTCAGAACTCAGCTTAAAAAAGGCAGCAGGATGTGAGATCCTGCAACCCACTGGCAATCAAATGTCTGGAACTGTAGCAGTCAGCAGAGTGCAAGACAGAAACTGGGCTGGAGCTGGAGTCAAGGCAAGTGCCAGGAATTCCTGGGCTGAGAAACGTTCCTGTCACTGTAATTAGAAGCAAAATGGGTCACAGAATAAACCAGGAAAACCAGGAACTGAGTGCTGTGAGGTAGGTGACAGGAAGAAGGCAGCCTCCTAAAATTTGATGTGAGCAAGAGCATTGCAGCTCCTCATTTCCCACAAAGTTGAATTCCTGATCCTTCTCCAAAGCCCTGACAAAGGCCCACAGAGCAAACACACCGAGATAAACAGAACTGAGCTCCATGGCTTGGGCTGAGCCCACTGGTGAGGGCTCCTCTGGACAAAGGGTCCGTGGCTTCCTTCCACATCAATGGCAAGGCTCAGGCTGAATTTGGTGAGAGCAAAACCAACCCTTGAAAGAATCCAAAGCTCTGTGGCCTCTTTATTTCATCACCTGCCCTACACCTGCTGGGCATGAGCAGCAGCCAGTGCCTGCCTGAGGATTAGCTGGCCAAAGCTTCTTTGATAAATCCCAAAGATAAATTCTTTGATAAATCCCAAAGATAAAATCTTTCAGATCCATACCAGCCAACAGTTTAGAAGGAAAAATTTGGTCCCTGCATTGGTGCCTAAATACCTCAAGAGTCTGCCAGCCCATTTCCTGCACCATGTATGATCCTTTTGGTTTTTCAGGCTCCACTGAAATACTCTCAGCACTGACCCACTGATGAAAACCAAATTCCAAAAAGGGATCTGTGTTATTTCCTGCCCCCTGCCATGTCAGAAAAGCAGGAAACAGCCCCAGGACTTAAACACTCAACCAAAATATCCCGTGTGCACCTTGCCCAAAATATCCCCTCTTCAGAACCCCCCCAGCACTGGGCCCTGCAGAGGATTCTCTCAAAATGGGCACGTCCCTGCCAGGTGTCCCTGCCAGGTCACATTAAACACTTTGGGTCTGGATGTGGCTAAGCCAGTCCTCTCCTTCCTTCCTTCCTCTTCCCAATACTTTATCTCACCCCCCTATTCCAGCCAGTGTCTGGTTCAGATCTCTTTGCTCAGTTCTGTCTCTCACATCCAGCTCCAGTTCCCATCTCATGCCTTGATCTACTCCCATCACCAAAATTCTGATAAACTGCCAAAAAAACGGGGTTTATCTTCACTAAATTTGCTTTGCTGGGACCATAATGATTAATTCTGTTCTTAATCCCATTCTGAAAACAACACAAACAGCCCCTGTTTATATTCCCCCAGATTTTATCCTGCAGACCACTCCTTTATGATCAACTTCTTAAAAAAGGAAACATTGGAACCAAACCATTCAAGGCAACACCTTTAAGCTTAGATTTAAAGAAACCATACATCCCAGGGCATAAATATTTCTTGTTTAGGAATAGGAAATTCTTCATTATTTTTTCTTACTTTGCATTTTGACTTAAGGGAAGCTCAGATACCTATACTACATATCTATAAATATATATATATATATAAAATCTTTTTTTTTTATATGGAATGTACATTGCTAACTGCTTATATCTATAACCTGCCAGCCCCTGCAAAGCTGTTTCACCCTCATGATTCCAGATTGAGGTCTCCAGGCACTATTCCTCCACCTAATTCCATCAGAATTTAGCTTGGCTCTCCAAATGTAGAACCCGATTGTTCCGTGTCTCCTCTCTGAGTAATGCAGATCAAATGAAGGCAATTTAAGTTGGAAGGCTGTCACACCAAGTGGAATCTGAATAAACTGGCAACATCTAAAAATGAGCTGGCACCTCATTGGAAAGCCTCAGAATATCTCAGTTATGTAACCTGTCACTGGAACAGACTTTCAGATCCGAGCTCCACGCCAACCTCTGACCCCTGAGTGCATTTTGAGGGCTCTGGAGCTGCATTTTGCATTGATCCTTTGCCTCCCAATCTCATCCCACACTCTGCTCCCCCTCCTCAAGTCAATAACATTCGCAGTTCAATTTTGCCTTTTATCATCTCTGCCCTTCTTTGCCACAGAACCCTTTTTTATCTTTATGTTAAGACATGGGCAGTAATCCCTCTTGCTGCCATGTAACTTTAATGTGGATTGAACTGAATTCACTCCTGAAGGAAAAAAAAACCCAAACAACTTAAGGAATAAAAGCCAAGATTCAGATGAAGGAAAAAACCTCACAAATCTTTTTATATTTGAACAGGCACAGATGTCTCTCTTTCCTGTGTAGGTACAGAAATGATTAGAATTGACCAAGAACTTCACAGTAAAGTTTTAAGAAACATGAATTTTAAAACAAAACATTCAGAAACTTGTGTTTTGAAAATACCCCAATCCAAAGCTATTTCCCCCCTTTCACACTTTACCTGATGTTAAGGATTTTCTTTCTTATTCTGCTTCCAGTGAGGTCTCAGCAGATCCACCTGTAAATACAGAGGGGTTTGGGAAACAGCTGAAGTATCTATTTTGAGCATGGCCAATTAACAGATCAGGGAGTTACACAAAAGGACATCCAGCTGGTTAAAAAGGAACAAAACCATCCCATTCTTAAATAAAACCATTGCTCTGCTACATCCTCTGATCACTAAGAACATTTTCCTACCATCTAAAACGTCTCTGGTGCAGTTAGAGTTCAATGCCTCTCACCCAGCCTGCCCTGGAAGGAAATCCAGAAGATTCTGGGTTGACACATTTGAGGGCCCCTGACACATTTTCCCTCTGCAGAACAATTCTCTCTGTGCAATAAGCAGTAAGAAGTTCTGTTATAATCAGTTACTGGCTCACAGAGTAAGATGCAAGGCCCTTCTCATATTTTCCCCTCATTTTTTGATTAATATACAGCCTGAATCTCTCTGCTGTTGAGCAGATGAAACCTCTTTGCCCTTTTTGTGGTTCTCAAACTCAGGTCCTGCCCCTGCCATCAGTGCAGCCTCCCCCAGCCCTCAATGAGATCGACTCCAAAGCCATTCCATGAATTCCATCAAGTTCTGAGTTCTGACTCAGCCAGGCCCAACCAGCAATTTCAGAAAACACATCACAGGATATCATTTTTACTCCCTGAAGTGCATCTCTATTTTAATCTGGAGTTGTAATTGACTCCACTTTTAAAGGAGGTGATAAAACGCTCAGGGAGTTGTTGTGCTACCTCCAGATAAGCAACCCTGGCAATATATAAGGGAGATAGGCCAGCCAATGGCTGGGGGGATGATTACAAACACATTAGAATGATCCTTTGCCACATTGATCTGAGATTTTATTTTAGGCTATCTGTTAATCTCTGAGCTGTGTGTTCTGAATCATCCCTGAGGGACAGGTACCCCTGGCCATGGCTGTTCCCACTTCCTGCAGTGTCCCAGCCAACAGGGCAGCATGGAATCCATCTGCAAGTGTGACCATGATGGGCAGGACTTGATTCTGAACCAGATAGGGCTGGAGAGGGGAGAGTTATCAGGGCTGATATTGTTTTCTGCGGGGTGAGATAAGGCAGAGCAGCTCCCGTCCCTTCTCAGCAAACACGCGTCATGCTTGGAGACAGCAAAGATGTAAAATCCTTTCCAGACAGGGACTCCTTCCAGGGCCTGAAGCTGCAGTGAAGGTCAAAAGCAAGAAGGCCCCAGGCAGCTCCTGCCACTGGAATTCAGAGGAGCCTTTGCAGCCACCTGAAACCAGGGAGGTTTTGGAACAACAGGCAAAGGCGCTTGGAGTGGGACATGAGAGACAAACAGAACTGAAACAAATGTTCCCTAATTCCACCTAATCCATAATTGTGTCAGCTCCTGGAATGGGGTGTCTCTGCTTGCTTCAGCACCTGCTAGACTAGAAACCTGCCCTTTGCATCACAGCCATGCAGCAGAACTTAACCTTTATGTTCATCTTTTCCATGGATCATTTGGAAAGCACTCAAAAATTAGCCATCATTTCAGCGGCTCGGAGAGAGCTCACCTCCTTCATCATCTGTCTTCTGTGAGGCAAAGATTAATTCCTTCAGGGAGAAAAACAACATGCCCCAGGAAGGTGTGATCTATTTGCAGGAACATTTCCTCCTGAATGCCACCAATACCCAGAATCTCTGTTTATATGCATTAAATCACTTCCATGGCTGTGCATGCTTCGGCTCCTCCCTGGGGAGTTTAAGCTGAGAATGTACAGATTAAAGTGAAAACTATTCCAGTTTATACTTCCATGCCTTTATGGGCATCAACTCACCTCAGTATTTGAGAGCTTCACCAAAGGCTCTGTTCTCCTGCCTCTCACTCAATGGATGAATCGAGTTTTATCTACAAGGAACTCAATCACAACAAGAAAAAGTTAGAGATTTATTGTGTCCCAAAAATCTCTTGGATTTTTCTACAGAGCCAGTCTCTGTCTAAGGCCCCACAGCCTGGCAAAGCAGTTTCAGCAAATCAGAGAAGCAGAGAATTCTCTTGCAGGAATAGTAAACACAGATATTGCTACAATCGTGGTAAACATCACTTGGACTTCTCATCACACATCAAAGTCATCAATTACAGGCCAGAGGTTTCCAGCAAATGAGCCTTAATTAACACTGCTGCCTCCAAATTCCCTTATTCCTGAACATTCTCAGCTGCTATGGGAAATTAATTAAGGCTTAAATCTCGTGGTTCTTTCTTTAGCACTTGTTGCATGGCAACATTCATTTTTATGTATGAGCTTCTCCCTCCAAATGACTCTGTAATAGTCTTACCCAAAAGATGAGCTGCTCAGCTCTTAAACACAGACATTTACACATCTTGGTTTAGTTTTTGTTGGGTTTTTCACTCGTAGGACATGAATTATTCACTGATAAGAGAGGCTCTAATGTTCTGGTTGGTTCTAGGCATCAGTAAAATCAGTCAGAGATTTAAACTGGTTTCTTTTAACAACCAGTTCCACAAGTGTGGAAAGATTATTTGTTATTTCTAAAGGATATTTATTACTTTTCAGTTTCAGTTTTGATCAAGAGGCAGTTTCCAGAAAGAAATTACAGTTGTGAACTATCCCATGGAGGTGACTTTTCCTTCCTGAATTATTGGTTAAATTCCCCATGAGATGAAGCAGCCTGATCAAATCCATGCCATGCCACAAGTAAAAATGATCAATATTTTTGCTGATTTCAGTCAGAACTTATTTTATTTAATAAAATAAACCCCAGAAGAAAAGCAGCACCTCTCCAGAATACAATTGTGTCTCGTTTTGAATGAGCTGCAAAGAATTTAGTTCATATTATACCATAAACAGCTACTAAGAGAAACAATCAGCACCTCATTTTACAACATAAATTATAATTCATAATTATAAATTCATAATCCACAAAGATTCAGATTTCTGATTAAAAAAAAAAAGACATTCTAAGCTTAAAAACAAAAAAAACGAAAACAAAACATATTGCATAAGATATAAATTTAAATAAAATGGAAAAAATTATTAAAAATACACAAATTTCAGATGAAAGGAAACTTTGCTAGCAGAGCATGTACAAGCTTGGAGTTTTAATTATGGCTCTGCAACAAAAATGCCAAGGAATAACATCAAGGTGACAACACAGTTTCCTTAAAGTTTTGTTCCCTTGTCACAACCTCCTGTGAAATGCCCAATATTTTCTGACCTCCCTGAGATGTCTGTGGGTGTGATTAAATGCCATTTATTGCCAAAAAGATCACAGCAACATTAAAGAGTGTGGGTTTAAAGTCTACAAGGATAACTACTAAAGTGAAGATTAACTGAGGAGCTAAAATGAGGAATAAAAAAAATTAAGAATTTTTAATCAGTTATTAAATAAAAGCAATAACTTTTATTAAAAGCACTCTACTCAAAATCTATGAGTAGACCTACCTTTATAAATAGATTTAAAAAATGGTACTGAACTGATTTTATGGCTTGAAATCCCCATAATTCAGATGTGGCCATGGATTAGATTTTAGATTTTCCAGTCTTTGCTCTCTCATCATCAGAATTTATTAAGAGGCACAGAATTTTCTCCATGTGCTTTAAAGGTTTGAACAGCTCCTGTCCTTAGACTTTGAAGCTGTACCAAAGCTTCCCTAACAAAAGCCTAAATATATTTCATCCTTCAGCAGGACATTGTATTCCTCTGTCTGGGAACCTCTGACCACCAACACCAGAAATGTGATTTGAGTCATAAAAAATTGAATATTTCAAGGTAAAACAGATTCTGCAAATCAAGGGAGAAATGCGGGATGCTGGAGATCACAGGACCTTCACATCTGATATTTCCCAACATTTCAGGTGCTCCCAGACTCTCCTGATGGAAGGGGAATCCTCCTGCAGCTTCATCCAAGGGTTCTTCACTGATTTTTTCCAGTAGGAAAAAATCTCAGAGAAGATAAGGCCAATCTCTCATGAAGGCTCAAAAAAAAAAAATTCCTCAAAGAACGTGCTGAATTAATCTTATTCTATTATCTATTATTATTTAATTTAAAGTATTTAATTCTTTTTTGCCTATGTCAAAACAACAGGAGCCTTTCCTTTGCCTAATCACTATTTCCTTAATATTTGAGTGAGCAGAAACTGCACTGACAGAACTGCTGGATCCAGAGAAAGGAACAACCAGTTTTTCTCCCTCCTGAAGACATTTTTATCCAAAAAGATAAACTCCAAACTGCCACTGCAGCTCTGCAATCTGTCAGCACATGCAAGGACCAACAAACCTGTTCCCCAAAGGAGACGGGCTCAAAATGGAAAACTCACACCTCAGTGGCTATTTGAAATTTAACTCTTCCATGAGGTTTTAAATCAAATCTCAATTCAGTGAGAATTGAAGACATTCATGCAAAAGTTGTTCCAATTTTGGAAAATCCCAAATTCTCATTAGTTTTTCGCAGAATTTCAGTATTATGAAGCTGTCAGCAGCCCTGTGGAGGAAACATTCACACACACACACACACATTTATTTAATGTGGCCTCTTTTTGTCTCACTGGGGCTCTAAATGTCCCTGAGTCTGCTCCCTGCCAGTCCCCTGGCACTGAATTTGTCCTATTAGCCAGCAAATCCAGCTACACTCATGCAAACAAGTTTTCCTTCTGCTGTCCCTGCTGGTCCCAAATAACACATTCAGAGTAAAGCAGAATGAGTTATGTGCAGAGAATAAACAAGATCAAACTCCAACGTATCCCTACTCAAACATTCGAATCAAGTGTGAGAGAAAGCTCCTGCTGGGATTTATTTTTTTTTTTTTTCCTCATTTGAACCAACTGCCCCTCCTCAGTCACATCCCTCCAGTTTCCAAAGGGACGTGGAAACAACGGAGAGCTGAGCTTGGGTTGCTCTCAGAGCAGGGAATGTTGATGGGGACACTGGGCACAGCTGGCCACTTGTTTGGGACAATGGAGAGCCAGCCCTGGGATGCCTCCCCCTTGGGATAACCAGAGTTATCTGTGCTGCAGGAACAGAGGGTTTAAAGCCCCCCAAAAGCTGAGGAATTGGTGTTACCTGTGGCTGCCATCTCACACGGGGCAGCCTCGCACTGCAGAAACCTGCAGGACAGCTTGGCACCTGCCAAGGCAATTATTTGTGTGAGCACAGGCGCTGCCAGGAAGGCATTAATCTGGAGGTGATTAGAACCTGCTGTTTTCTTTGTGAATAATTCATCTATTGACTGTGGGAGTCATTTATTGATAATTTACAAATGGAGAACACGGCGCGGCTCTGCTGGCGGCTGGCAGCCGCTCCCCAGCTGTCCCCAGGAATGAGCTCCAGCCACGTCCCTCTGTCATCCCTCGTGCCCCAGAGTCGAGTGGGAGCTGTCCCTGTCCATGGCAGGGCTGGAATGAGAGCAGCTTCGAGGTCCCTTCACACCCAAAGCATTTTGTGACTCTGGACCACACCCTGGGGCTGGAGACTCTTCACCCCTCACCCAAGAGCTCCGCTCACCCAAATGTCACAGCCCAACTCCAATAAAAACCTTCAAAGGAACAGAGCAGAGATACAAAACCCACAGCAAAACGGGAGAATTCCTTTGCTGTACTCAGTAAATGACTGTGTTAATTTATCTTCCTTTTTATCTTCCTCTCACATGTTTGCATGGCACAAACAGCTCCTGGACTAGCTACAAAAATTAGGAGAAGAGAGCATCCTACCTCAATCAAAGAAATCTATTCCATGACAAAGGAAAAAAAAGATGAAACGTTTGTATTGGCAATAAAAGAACACCAGCACTAAGATTTCTCTTATTTTTTTTTTTTTTTTTAACTGTGAAGGACAAAACAGAAATCATATAAAAGACAAAAATAAACAGAATTAATAGGAACTCAAAGCAAGGACAAGCTGCAGGTCCCTGATGGTGTAACAAATTACAAAGCAGGTAGAAACTAATGTCAAGAACTATTTATTCATCTCTATAATGGGAACAACTTCAGGCAAGGACAATAATCACAAAGCAGGAAAGTGTTCATTAATTAAATGGAAACAAATCAGAATTGCCCAGGCACAGCTTGCCAAGGATCCTTTTGGCAGGCAGAGATATGCAATGTTCCTCCTTGTGCTCAGAACCTTCTGCATGACAAGAGGTGGAAGGGGGTTTAGCAAGGCTGCTGCCTGCACAGGTAGCTGCTTTGCAAACCCATTAAAAATGGAAATCTTGATGACCTATACGTATTAAGGGCTTAAAAAAATCTCATCCCTGAATCACAGGCAATGGTGAAACCCTTGATTTGCTGTCCAGTGGCTCTCAAAGCAGGTTCTCTCTGCTCACCCATCCCCTCTGATCATCAATTCCCACACCAGATATTTGGGGAACCTCTGCACCAGCACCGTGGGTAGCACTTAAATACCTTTAAAAAAACTAAATATCCTTCTAAAATTGTAGCATTTTCTATTTCCCTTGGCTGGGAAGGGAGATACAAACCAGCTCTTCCCTTTACTAGAACAGGCATCATTTTATTGCAATTTCTTATACTTTATATAGCATTATTATTAATATGATCACTACTCACAAGGCTTTCCTCCTTTGGCCTGTCCATACAGACACATCCTGATCTGCTCTCAGATCCAGTCCTCCAGAGACCTGGAGACACACAATCCTATTTTTGGAGAAAAGATCACTATTAGGCAAAAAATTTGCAGAATTTCTGGAGATAAGCAGTGCCCCAGCTGAGGGCTTGGGTCATGAGTCTGAATTCCACTGCTTGAAGTCCACAATGCCTGGGGATTTTTAGATCTGACCCTTGGTGGGCATTTTCATCAGCAGAGCTTCCAAGGGCTCCGTCAGCTGAAGGACCCAGGACAATTTGCATGCAGAGGGACAATTTATTTGCAGGGTTTCAGCGTGTCACAAATTAGGAGGGCTGAGTTATGAACTCCTGGATGCCCTGATGTGCAGAGGAAACTGCAGTGAATCCCTAATGACAGCCCCATAAAGATGATGTGATAAATACAACATTAAAAATGCAATAGAGGCCTGAATCTGCTGTAATTTAAGGATCTGCCATTAAACACAACAGGGTTGCATTTTTTTTTTCTGCTTTTTTTTTTTTAACTACTGCATCAACACAGAATGGTTTGGGTTGGAGGGACTTTCCAAAACATGAAATCTTTCCAAATTTTAAAAGATTTCCTTCTTTCCTTCCTTCCTCTTTTTAGCATAAACGGAAACTACATTTTCTCTTCCCATCTTTGTAAATATAAAAAGCCTAAAAAAACCCAATCTGGGAAAAACACATCAGCTATTCCACACATCAAAACCTCTAAAAAAAGAACCACTCTCCACATGAAGTACAACTTCCCTTTTTACACCACCTTTTTCCAAGTGGAAACCTCCCCATTTTTTTGTTGTTTTGAGCTTCACACAGCTCAACGTCAACCCCACAACCAAAACCAAAGATGGAAACATAAAGATTTCCATTTTTCTCCTCTTTATTCTGCGAAGTCACTGTAGGAGTTTTTGCAGGGGGGAAAAAGTAATTTCTGAAAAGTGAAATGAATGCAATATTCATGGGGTGATCCAACAGACCATGTTCGAAGAAGCATAAAATTATCTGCCTATGAAGGTCAATTAGTTTTGACATTAATTCTGGTTGCAGAAGTTAAACCATTTTTTTGCTACACTAGTGACTGTGTATACACATGCAGCAAATTCTGGGGGAAAAAATACATTTGGAACATTCGCAAATTGCAAAACATTTTCATTATTATTTCAATTTACAAGGGAACTGGAACATCACTAAATACTTTTATATTATTTCAACTTGGGGCAATGAGCGATGCTGGCACATTCCTGGTGGGGATGGGGCCTGGGTGTTTTGCAGGAGTCAAACCAAGGGCCATTTAGGAAAAATGCTTCACAAACTGATGGAAATTAAAGTTATTTGGAACCGAGCACTGAAAACCATAATGAAATCTTATTTCAAATTAATTACACTTTTTAATCGAAACGGTGGAGATGGTGCCAATCTAAACACGACGAATTGCAACAAAATCTAAAGTAAAAAAGGAAGTAGTTTAAAGATTTCCATGGAAGGGAAACAATTTGTCATTCTGCATGAGAAATTTCATTTTCTACTTTAAAAAACATGACTTGCCAAATGAATCCAGCAATAACTGGAAACAGACCAACTTCCACAAACGAATGTTTTATATTTTCAAGTATACTTCAGTTAATTAAAAAATTAATTGGCCTTGAAAATACTGGAGAGTCTATATTTCATCATCCCCACCCCAGGCATATGGGGGGACATTTTTAACCAAATGCACTTCTCTGGTCTGAAAAAAATCTGCAGAAAATTGCATCAGAGAAAAGGAAAAGGAAAAGGAAAAGGAAAAGGAAAAGGAAAAGGAAAAGGAAAAGGAAAAGGAAAAGGAAAAGGAAAAGGAAAAGGAAAAGGAAAAGGAAAAGGAAAAGGAAAAGGAAAAGGAAAAGGAAAAGGAGTCACTATAATCTTTGTAAGAGCCCAAAAGTGCAGTTTGAGGCTCTAGGAAGAACCAGCTCCCCCCAGAAAAGATGGGAACACAACCTTGCCAGCACACAGTTCCTTGTCCTTCACTTTCAAGGCCTTTTAGGATCTTCTCCCCCTAAATTTTTATCAATTCCTGACCAAAATTCCCAAAAGGAGAACACTGCACTCCAAATTTGAGCATTGCTGCTGATGTTTTCCTAAAGAGTCTCCACTGAAAAGTGTCAGCCCTGCGAATCAGTCATCACAGGGAGATTTTTTGGACTTTATCCCAATGTTGCTCTACCCCAAGCTCCATTTCCATCCCCATTTCCCCTCACAAGACACAGGATCCTCCTCCAGTTCTGGAAAAAAACTCTGCTCCATTCCTCATGCACAGAATGCTGGGAGGTAAGAAAAGGCAGGAATGGCTTGGAGAAATTTATGAATTATCTTTACAAAAGAATAATTTGTGGGATTCTTTCCAGAACCAGAAATAAATATAAGGAATAATTTACCATTGCTCAATTTGCCATAACCAGCTGAGGGAGGCTGCCTTGGCAGATGGTGTTTCTGATCAACAATTCCCATTATTCCTTCAAATGCCAAAATTAAAATGTTCTGATGCTTATATTAATATTGATTTCTCCTTCCTTGTGTCTTGTCAATTCTAATCCTATTATTATTTTTTTTTTTTGCCCTAAAAAGAAACCATCATTGGCAAAAAATTAAAGTTTAAAGCAGCTATGTCCTAAAAACCAAAATCAAACCTGACAAAATCGAAACCATTTGGTCACCACACCTGCCAAGGTGATCAGATGGGAAGGATTTGCTCAGTGTCCCAGCATCCATCCCACTCTCTACCCATATTTCTTTATGGAATATCAGGACTGTCACCTATTGTCACTCAGCTGTCCCGTGGTGTCACTCAGGTTGTATTCCTGTTAAAGCAGCAGAAGGAAAAGGTCTATAACAGCTTTATATTGTATCCATCAACCCCCAATATCCTCACTCAAATAACACCCAGTTTATGAACACACAACTGAGCTGAACCCTTAGGAACTTTTAAGATAAAGACCTACAAAACTTCCAGTCAAGACACAAAGGAATACTAGAAATATACATTTCTATCCCTCTGGTTTCACTCAAACAGCAAATTAGACCCAGTCCATTTTGAGCAGAAACACGCCAGCTTCGAGAAGTTTATTTTTACAGATCCACAGCTCCTTCCAGCTTTGGGGAAATTCAAACATCTGCTTATCCTGGCCGAGGCACTCAGCATCCTGCTGCCAAGCAAGTGCTCCAGTCGGTGCCCCGTGGTTCCTGCCCTCTCTCTCCATCCTTCTGCTGGCTGCAGACCAGCACAGCTCCAGGTTCCCTCTCCTGCCTCTTTGTGCAAACACCGGCTCCCATGGATCCTGTGCTATTATTAGGCTGCCCTGGTTCCCACTGAAAGTCCTCCCACAGCTCCCAGCAGGATGCCAGGAGCTGGCAAGCTCAGAGAGCCTGAAGGCTGTGCATCTGTTCTGAGACTGACAGGTAGCACAGCAAGTTAAAAAGCCCATAAATTTGCAGCAGGAGGCTCAGCCTAGACAAAAAAAAAAATAAAAAATAAAAAACAACAACAACAAAAAACCACCACAAAATCCCTGTTTTGGTTTGTTTTCCCAAGCACCTCTGCCACTGCTGCCTGTCAGGGAGCCCCTTCCCATTCCCTGGGGTGTGCATCCTCCTGTGGCTTGTCCCTTCACACTGTCACTCTGAGGGCTGTGGCTGGCACAGCAGGGTTGGGGATGTCCCCCTGTGTCCCCCAGACATGGATTTTTCTGGGAGTGTCTGTCTGTCTGCAGGCCAGACCCACAGCACGGGGCTGATCCCAGGGTTTTCCCACAGCTGGCATGGGGCTGTTCAAGGCTGAGGTGTGGGTTTGTTGTCAGCTATAAAAAACACAAAACCTGGATGTTTCCACGTTTTTAACTGCATTTTACAGTGGCATTAAGGAGGGTCATGCTAGGGCAGAGGAAATTGGTGATGAAAGGTT
>VYXF01011003.1:81847-116489 GCA_013397295.1 Polioptila caerulea
TTTTTGGTCATTTCTTCATTTTCTGACAACAAAATTGTTTCATTTGAAACAATTTTGATTAAGCAAATGCCTCAATGATAGCTCCCAGCTCTTTCTTTTAAGTGAGGAAAAAGTCTTATGTAAACTAATCTGATCACTCAAAGACTTTGGCTGGGCATCCTTCCAGTCAGAAGTTGAAAATTTATGACAGTGGTTTTCAAAGTACCTTCCAAGCGAGGGAAAGAGAGAGCACAAGCTCTTTAGATGACCTTGATCTGCTCAGCTTCACTGGAGGTAATCCCAGGGGAAGGATTCTCCTCCAGCAGCACCGGCTGCAGACGTGTCCTGCAGAAATCAGACAGGAAAGAGTCACTCCTGGAGCCCTCTGTGTGTGCAGCACCAGGTGGGGAAGGGATCAGCCGAGGTCCCTGAGGGCTGAGGAAAAGATAAAGGAGTCATTTCAGAGGATCTTGTCAAAGCCTTGCCCTCAGCTAATCCACACCTCTGGTTTGCAGCTGGGTCTGTCACGGCTGTTCCTCCCTCTCCAGCACAAATCTGCATCTCTGATTAAGCTGTCCTGTGACTGCACAGGTCTCACCAACCTGGCACGGCTGTCACAACTTTGTCAAGAGAGGTGGAGTGTTTAAAATAATCCTCCTGCTGCTGACATTTGTGTTCCTAAGCAATAAACAGGATCCCTGCCCCCTCTGACTTCCCCAGGCTTGTTCTGGCTCTGAATCACAAAACAGAGCTCTGGGTCCATCACCTCCACATTGATCCCAAGAATTTTTAGTTTCTCCCCATTCAACGTGCTGGGCAATGGCAACACCAAAAATACAAGCAGGAAAGCCAGCAGAGAAGAAGCAGGTGAGTGATGCAACTCAAATTCCAAATATTGGGGTTTATTTCATCATTAAGGGTGACTGAATTAAGGAGAAGCAGAAATAAAGCATAAAATAATCTGAGTTTAAAATATGGCTGACTTTTCTCCAGGTCTGGGGGTTGCGTGCAGGCTCCTCAGGAATTTTTGGAACTGCTAGACAATTTCAGTCAGATCTGTCAGATTAAAAGCATAGAACATAATTATCTTCTCATTAAAAAATTGATTAAAAGGCATATATGAACACTGCAGAATGTTAATGTAAAGGCACCACGGTGTGCATTAAAAGATGCAGAGCAAGTTTGCTAAAGAGGCTGAAGCATCCCAAAGTCAGAAGGATCTTTAGCCAAAGCTTATCCAGGCTTCAAGATCCTTATCTTGTTCCTGTCTAATGACATTTTCCTGACTATGTTCAGGAAGAACACTGCTCCTGCTCCTTAGAGAATCCCAGAATGGTTTGGGCTGGAAGGGACCTTAAAGCCCATCCGGTGCCACCCCTGCCATGGCAGGGACACCTCCCACTGTCCCAGGCCCGATGTCCAACCTGGCCTTGGACACTTCAGGGATCCAGGGGCAGCCACAGCTGCGCTGGGAATTCCAGCCCAGCCCCTTCCCACTCTCCCAGGGAACAATTCCTTCCCAACATCCCATCTAAACCAACCCTCCTCCTTCAAACGTTCCCTGCACTGGCTGGATTTTCACAGGAACTCTTGGACTTCTGAAGATTTTAAGAAGCTTCAAAAATTTGGGATAAAAATCAAAGGAAAATTCCAAAGCTCCTTTAAAAGCATAAATAAAATCAGGAGTCCTACTCTGGAAAACATGTTGAAAATTCAATACTGAAAGATATTTTAATTCCTTTCTCCTCTGTTTTTCTGTTGAGTTCACCTTTCAGGAAACCCTGGGTAAAATGAGGGTTCTGTTGTCAGAGGGATTCCAGTCATCACAGGACACCAAAGTTCCCAAACAATCCCAAATCCTGTCCAAGTCCCTGGGAACAATCTGAGGCACCTCAAACAGCCTGAATGGTTCAATATTTTGACTCACTGGTATTTTACTGAGCACCTGCTATGATAAGATGCTTTTCCCTTTTAAACTGGGCAATATTTCAGCCAGCTTCCAATCTGTTTGGGCCTATAACTTCTGTCAGGTGCAAATTAGGGTAAAATATTACCCAGGCCAAACCCAGACTGCATGGCTGGCTCTGACTAATTTTCCTGTATGGTTTTATGCAAATGAGCATCCTAAAGCATTGATTTAGCTAAACATGTGCACAGCCAACATTGCCCCTGGCTCCCCCAATCATTAATTTAATATTCATTTCATATTCCCTTGAAGTGGAGAAGTTATTTTACTTCACTACAGAGATTAAATGACTGACTTAGGGAAATTCAGTAAATTTGTGAAAATGCCAGGAACAGAATCCAGGTCTGCTGCCTAATTCCACAAAAAAACAGTCTTCCAGGCACCACGTGCTGCAGCTGCACTGTGGAAATGCAGAAGTTAATTACTCTCATTTCTTGCCCAATATAATCAATTTACTTCCTCAGGATTAAAACTAATGTTTTGTCCTACTACAAGCCCACTTTTTCTTGTTAAATTCAATGTTTCAAGTGTTTTGGTTTGTTGTTGTGATGGAATTTTCACGCAGACCACAGCTTAGGTGGAATTTTTAGCCTATAAATATTGATTATGCTGATTGAGTTAATTATGAGTCAAGCCTTAAAGTAAGGCATTTTATACCTGGACAACAATTAAAATCTCATGTTAGATTATTTGTTAGTTTTCAAGCATTAGGAGATGTCTCTTTCATGCACTCTTTCAGCAGCTTAAGATTTTTACATCAATAAATATTTAAATCACCTCAATTTGTTCTCCCTTTCCGTGAACTGCTGCTGAAGTTACATTTGTTTTGGTTTGTACTCTGAATAAAGACAAGCCAGCTGATTGTGATCTTTTCCTCCTGGTTCATTTGCCACATGATTTTAAAAGGGACAAAGCAAACACACAAAGCTGACAAGGAATATGAAGCTTCCTCCCCACTAAACCCGATTAAAGGAAGTCGTCCTGAAGTTAATGTCAATGGAAATATCATGGAAACATGACTGCTTGTGGTATTTCCAATGGAAATACCAAACAAAGAACTGTCCAAATACTACTTCTCCTGTAAATATCATGAGGATATTTGCTGCTCAGCTCAAAGGGAGGAGGCTGAAATGGAGAAGAGGAAGGAGAAAAGAAGGGAAAGCAAAGTGAGGAAAGCCAGGGAGCAGAGTGAGGCAGAGCCCTCTCTGAGGACACAAAACAACAGAAGCAGAGAAAATTCTCAGCATTATAATCTGAGCTTTAGGGCTGGATAAGATTTAGAGCTCCACAGGAACTGAGTGAAAAGGAGGGAAGTACAGAAGATTGAGCTACAAGACTGCCCAGCCTGGTCTTGAGCACCACTGGAGCTTTCCAGGCTCCGCACCCCTGGCAGCGTCCAAGGCCAGGTTGGATGGGGCTTGGAGCACCCTGGGACTGTGGAAGGTGCCCCTTGGATGAGCTTTAAGGTCTCTTCCCACACAAATCACCCGGGATTGGAATCCAAGACACCGAGGTGGCAAAGGCACCCTGGGAACTGAGGTGAGAATGAGATGGAAGAAGAGGCATTTTAAAGCTTCTTCAGAAGTGATGAAAATGTCCACGGACCCTCAGTCCCCTTGCCAAGACACCTGCACAGCCCTTACTTGTGGCACTGATTCAGTGATTCCTGTCTCCACAGACAGAGACACATTTTACTATTTTCATGCAGATGGATTTTTTAAGAGTGTATAAATACACACGTAAAGAAATCTTCCTGACAGCATTTTCTTGTCAATGGAAATACATTGCAACACTTATCTGGATCCATCCTCCCAGTACATTATTTTAGAAGCCAAAATGTATTAATGAGAAAGAGACTGTACAGCCCAAATCCTCGTTGATTTTCTCAGTCTATCCTACACATGATAAAATTAGCATTGGGCATCTTTAGATGCATATTTAAAAGTTTCAGTTTTCAGCTCTTGTACAGAAACAAGACAAAATATGAAGAGCTGAGATTATTATTTAATTTCTTTTGACGCCAGTCTTTCCAGATAATTGATTCTGCCTTTTTCCCAACACAATTATAAGGGTACAAGAAGTCTAGAAAAACTTTAACAGTGTAAAAAAAACTGTAGAGTGAGAGGAAATCCCATTCACACGTGAAAATTATTTGTATTGCACTGCTGCAAAAATAAACCGAGCACTTCATCAGTTTTGTAGAATGGATTAATAATGCATAAATGTTCACAAATGCTAGAGGAAGCCTTCAGTCATTTCAAAATCCTTCTGATCAGTCAGCATTTCATAAAATGTCATGGAGAAACCATTCCAAACACTGCCAAGGAAGAAGGAAGCCTTGGAGAGTACAATGAACACTCTGTTACTGAACAATTATTTATGATTCATATTGAATTGATAAAAAATTATTCATATTACAATTCCTCCTGGATGTTTCACACACATGCAAAAAAGTCTTGTATCAAGGCCAGAAAGTCTAAAAGATCACAGAAATAGAAGTGGAAGAAGGAAGCAGAGAGCAGGAACTCACCAAGTGGTTTCACAGGACTGACAGGAGCCACAGCTTCAAACTGCCCAGAGAGTTCTGCCTCCCACCTGCTAGCACAGGCATAAAGCTAAAAAATGTGGTACCCAGCTGCCTTGCTTCCTGCAAAAAATAAATTCAAAGTCAATACAATTTACAAAATAAATATGCAGGACAAATTAAGGATGTATACTACATGAGTATGTAATTCAAACTATATATACAAAACGAATATGCATTGCAAATTAAATATAAATTAAATCAAACCCTATCATTTCCAACCTCACAGTCTTCCAAAATAGATAAGACCTTGTCACCCTTTAAATGCTTTCAAGTACATGATACCTTCAAAAGTGTTGCATTTATCACGCCGAGATGAAAAGAAATTTACTTAAATTAGAGGTTTGGGTGGGGTTTTTTGTAGCTGCACCAACTCGAGAACACGAAGCAGGCAGAAGCCAGCTCAGAGATCCACAATCACCTTGAGATCACAATAAGCCTTTTACTGATCCCCAAGTTAGGAGATGAATTTCAGACAGAAGCCATTCCATTTCCAAGCCCAGCTTGTCCTGGCCCAATAAACATTTCTGTATTTTAAGATTGCAAACATTAGAGCAGGAACAGCTTTTCCACACACCCCAGGGACTGAGCTGCCATTGATCCAGCCAGATTCCCCAATAAAAGAGGTGCCTGTGGTCCTGAGGTGCCTGTCACACAGAGCCCAGCACTGAATCACACAGTCATGGAATTATTAAGGCTGGAAAAGACCTTTAAGATCATCCAGCCCAACCATCAGCCATGTTCCCCATTAAACCACACCCACGTTTTTCTCTGAGATCTCTAAATTCCTAAAGCTCAGCTGCACCAAAGGATGACATTTTTATATGAAGGGGACAGGAACTCCCCTCTGGGCCACAACTCAGCTCTCTCTGTAGGAAGGAATTGGCTTGAACAGATGGAATTACATCAATTTTACCACTTTCATCAGCACCGTCAAATAAATTCAAGACATGAGTAGTTAATAGAATAAGGAGTTGAGCTGACAGCACATTTAATAAATCAACCAGGTATCAGCTATTTGGCAAAAATAAACAGCTTGGCCAGAATAGTAACAAAGACAAAATTTGACAAGTAGAAGCCTTAAAATGCATATCTGATTAAAAAAAACATACACAGAGGACAAGAAAGATCTGAATATTGCTGTTCAACTCTACAAAGCAAACAAAAACTACCTCAGTTATGAATGTTGTCATTAATTATGGCTGAAAAACCTGTCTGTGATTCTGTGATTCTCTGATTAAGGTTAGAAAAGACCTCCAAGATCAGGGTGTCCAACCTTATTATTTGAGACTTTAATTACTTCTTCTGTAAGCATATTTTTGTTTCAGAGAGAGGAAAGGCCAACTCAGAATTTAGAAGCCCTGTGCAGTGATTGCTTCTCTTCACCTGATGCCATCCCCAAGAATGCCAGGGGCAAGGGCAGCCAGGATTGTGGTTCTTACTCCAAAAAACAAAAAAGAGAGGGTGGTTTTCCTCACTGTTGGCACGTTGGGGATTTTTGTCCCCCTCCCTGTTGAATGTGTGGCAGGACAGAATATCCAGAACACTTTGTTCTTTCTACTTTATTTCCTTTTTCTACCGTGTGCTGTAAAAAGCAGCACTCCAGCCTCAGAGAGCAGGAACTCCTGTGGCATTCACAGCCATGGAACTGGAGGCTGTGGCTCCCCTGGGGGTTCCAAAGTGAACCTGGGATGCTCCCACAAATGAACTGTGCTCCATGGCACATTTAAACTTCTCTGAGTTTAACTCCTCCACCCTCTAACACAGGAAATTCTGTGACTACACAGTGGAGCAGCAGAAGGGTCTTGGCACCAGCCAAATATTTTGACTTGGAACAAAGATTTTTCCTCATCCTACTTTGATTTGGGGTGACTGAAAAATCAGCACCTATGAGGGAGAGCACACAAAGATATGTTTTCTGTACAGCAGCTGAAAGTACATTGAAGACACCACAAAAATAAAAATCAAAAGCTGCACAGGACTGACAGAAAAACAGTTTAGCTCAAGAAGGCCTCCTTGGATAGCAAAGGTCTCTGAAGATACATAACACCAATGAATATTCTCCTTGAGGAGCTGCAAACATTTGAGAGCTTCACTCATCCTAAAATTCAAAGGAAAAGTCATCCATGAAACAAAAGGCAATCAATCTGGTAGCAAACTCCCATTTCTTTAAAAAAAATAGAAATTAAAACTCTTTGGTTTTCCAGCTACAAAATATTAAAAGTTCACAAAAGTTCTGTTACCCCTTAACACATCATTTTTCTTCAGGCAACTTGAGCACAAAAGCAACTTGCCTTTCTTTGTACCTCCTGACTTAGCACTGTTAAACCCAGCAGAGCATCCTCAGCAAACATCTTGCTGCCAGTGAACACCTCAGGTCAAACTGAGCCAGTGGGATCCCACCTTCACCAGATTCCCTTTCTGACCAAGGCAAGGGATCCTCAGACTCCAACTCACCTGGGACAAACCCCACCTGAAGTCAGAAACTGATGGAACCAAGGACTCCCTTTTTTAGAACCTCCCATTAACAACACAGCAAATGTTTGAACTTTTTTTTGGTTTAAATGTTTCATTTTCTGAGCTGGTTGAGGGATATGGAATGTACGTGGGGCTTGCAGTCAGGCATTCCCAAAGTTCACAGATTTGCCTCTCAAGAGCCTGGGTTCAATTTCTGCTTGAAATTGATGCTGGCTTTTTTTTTGTACTAAAAAAAGTCTCATATCCTAATACTTCAGGGCTGCTGATGACAAAATAATACAGTAGAAATTTAATAATTTCCTTTTTCTATAGGATAAAGCCTGTGGAACTGACAAGGTGAACACTATAATTAGCAACCTGCACCTTCATATACTCATGGCCCAAACAATAAGCTCAAAAACCTGAGGTATCTCTCCACATGTCAGCAATCCTTTCACCAGCACAACTTGCATGCTGATGAATATTATGTAAATGAATTTACAGATAAAAAGGGAAAATACCTATTCTGATGCAAATCACACCCAGCACACAAGCAGTGGGAGTGACTGAAGCCCAAATGCCTCTTGTGCTTTTTCACAGCACACAAAAAAACACAGGAAAAAGCTATCAGGGTGTTCTCACTGCTGCTGACATGGAACCACGAGAAATCCAGAATTTAAAAAAACCAATCCACAACAAACAAAACATTGAGTATTTGCTTTAGTTCCTGCTTGTTTGGTATCAATATGACTCCAAGCAGCTGCCTCGAGGTGGGGCTGAGGTTTGGAGCTTTGTAGCTGCAGTGAGGGTGACAATGACACTGCTCTGGGCAGCCTGAGTGCTGCTTTGGGGAGCCCAGGGATGCTTTCAGGGCTGGTTTCAGCTTTGATAGGACCAGGGACCTTCTCCAGCCCTTCCTCTGCCCCTTTCTCCTCGGCTCTGTAGGAGTACAGTCAAAGAAAAACTTGGACCTAAATCAGGCGGGGGAAAAACACAGCCCCCAGAATGCATCTTTCATACATTCTTTTTGAGTAACAACAACAACAACAATTTAGGAACTAAATCAGTAAATATTACTGAACACACAATTTTGTTAGAGGGGCAACTCAGAAGAAGAAATCAGCAGTAGTAGGGAAGCACCACAGCTGGAGGTAGGAGCCTCCCAGATATAAAAAGGTGATTTTTACCACTTTGTACCTGCATATCTCCCTCCTAAAAATCCTGGGGCAAAGCAACAAACCACAGCTCATTCCTCATGCAAAAACAGCACTTCTGCTGTTAGACTCTCCCTCCATCCCCATCCAAATGGCAGAAGGAAAACCCAGAGGAAACTTCTGGCAAAGGGGGAGCTGGAAACTTCCAGAGCATTTCTGGGTTGGTGGCAGGACCCAATGCAATGGAACCTCTGAGGACCTGAAGGAACAAACTCAGGAGGCAGATTTGGTCCCCAGACCACTGGCACTGCTCAGACAACTCCCTCTCCCTGCATCCCAGCTCCTCTGACATTGGCTGACCTCAGGTGCTGGAATTTACCACAGGAGGTGCTTGGTTCCATTTCTAATTCCCTGTGTACACATAAACTTGCTCCAGCTAATTTAAGTGGGTACACGCCAGCCCAAACTCCTGTGAGGATGTTTCAATTTTGGTCTAATTTAATGGATTATTACATTTTAAGCTGACAATGTTCCTGGCTGATTTACACTAACATGAAATAAAGTTCGTTTATGCTGCAATAAGAGTGGCTGAGCAGCCGATTGGACCAGCTTAATGAAAGTGATGTAAATTACACCTTAATTTAAAGAGGTACAGTAATGCATATTAACAAGCCCTGAGTGATGCTTTGAATATGAAGAGAACAAGAATGACTGTAAAGAGCTACAGACATTGCTGGATTGTTCATCTCAGCTTCCCAAAGCTCAGCTCTGAGGGGCTCAGCACTGAATCTGGCCTGGGAGTAGCCAAGCAGAATAAAAGCAACATAAGGAACCAAGTAATTATTCTTGTTTTCAACGTGGATTGCCTTTAAATTATGTAAATTCAAAGATTCAGTATTCCTCCAAAGCCACAAAAAAGGGGAAGGGCACACACCTGAGGTGACATGTATTTAATCCAGTGTGCTGGGGAAGTTGGCAAATTCATCACTGAGAACTTGATTCCAGTGCTTTAGAAGTTTAATCTTCAATACCATCAATTTTGTACTAAAAAGCAATTAAAGAATACAAGCAAAAGTCACTGAGGTAATGAGTTTACTCTCTGTTAAAGTCACTAAATTCTGTCTCCTGTTACTTGTTTGTTCTTTGGACAAAAGCAAAGTGCACAGCTGTAAAGTGGGGCTGGTAGTGACACTTACAAAGAAAACAAAATTTTAACTACTTTGGCTCAGTTAACTTAACTTATGTGGCATTCCAAACAGGAGAAGTTGGTTATTAGGCACTTCTAGAACTTTTATGTCCCCCAAGATTTAGTCCACGGTGCTGAAATAGAGTCCAAATAAAATATAATAAGGAGAAAATGCTGGTATAAAACATTGTGTTGTAGTGGGGAGAAGGAAGCCCAGCCTTATCTTTCTTCTGCAATGCATGCTCCATTCTCTGCTTGAAATGGGCTCATATATAACTTTAGGAGTTTGGAAATAAAGCTTTCCATTTTACAATCTGTTTAATGTCAGCTGCTCACTATTTCATGGTGGCCATGGTGACAGCCTCATTCTGCAAGACAAGATCCTCCTGCTCAGCCCAAGGTGCTGGTCCAGGCTGACCCCACACTTGGAGATTTAACACTCTTTATGCTCTTTGACTCGAAATTAATACAGCTTCTTAAAAACAAGTCCAACAAAAAAAATGCAAACAGCCTCACTCTTCCTTCCCACAGACAGGCATCAAGTGCTCCTTCTTGCTCTTGTTCTCTCAGATTTGGGCAAAATTGCAGATACAGGGTGTGACATTTTCATCCTGCACTGCTAAGGGCAGGCCCCCTAAGGCTAGGAGAAATAACTAATTAAAGCAGATGAAGACTTACTCCTAGGTCCAGGCCTCTTAAAAAGAAAAAAAAAAAAATTAAAAAATCACAGTTTTATTATATTCATGACTCCCAGAAGAGCCGAACTGCATTAAATTACAATTTTATTAAGTTGAACAATTAATATATTCAGAAAAGTGAGTTTGAGAGAACAAATATCACAGCAACCTGCAGCCATCCAGGCTCTTTACTGAAGCCTCCCACTGCTGCCCTGCACTAATCCAGGTTTATGGCTGCTTTGCCTCAGCAGAGCAGCACAAAATAGCCAGGGCACATCAATGAACATGGCCCAGCACATTCAGCACGACGTTCCTGGGGTGTCTTAACCTCTTTTGGTGCCTGCAGAAGGGAGCACAAAACTCAGCAGTGGATTCACTGAACAGACAACAATTTGCACTGAAACTAGGTAACCCAGCAGGCAGAGCTTATTAACCCAAATTCCTCAGCACTCTCAGCCCAGGTGTTACCACAGGCAATTCTGTTCGTGCTTTATCAGGGCTTTTTTCCTAATTCTCTAGTGAGAACTTGGCAAATAATCACTGCTGACTCCTCGCCTTGCAGGGCACGCTGAAATCCTGACCACCTGTATTCCACAGAATTTCCAGCATCCCATAGCTCAGATAGCAAAAAATAACCAGGAATGCCTGTTCTCCAAAGGGAGGATGCTCTGGAAGCAATAAACCCCAGCAGGTTCCTTTGCAATGCAGTTCCCTGTTAGCACCTGCATGGGGATCCCTCAACAGGCTCAGAAGCCAAACACTTGAGCCCTGAATTCCCACATAAAATCGGCCCCTATTCAGACAGAAATAAAACTCTGATTCTCTTGAAGAAGCCCAGGGGACCAGAGCACAGAACACTGAGCACACAGGAGAGTGTTGTGCTCACGAGTCACAGCCACACTGAACTCCTCCAAACAGCCCTGACACCCTCACAGAGCAAACACAAAGAGCCACTTGTCCGTAAAAAAATAAAAAGACAGAAAATAAAAACCTTTGCCCTTTAAAAGAAAATGTGAGAAAATGTAAGCCCCTTCCCTTTAAAAGAAAATGTGAGAAATGAACCTGCAAAGTGCTCTGAGTGTCCCTTTCAGGTGCCAACTCTTAAACCACTGACTCACCTGAGAGGGTCTGATCTGCAAAACCTGGAACAACTTGGAAATGTAGTTACAACAGATTACTTTGGAAAAAACACATTTTCACCACCCTCCAAATCTGTTTTGTCTTTACAGGGCTGCTCCTCTACAAGTGCTGTCCAAGCCCCTCTGACAGGGCAGACAGGCAGAGCTCCTGCAGACAACCTTCCAAGGAGCCCTGTGTAGCTGAAGTACAAAGCAGGAGATCTCTGTGGGTAATTAGGCAGCCACATTAATGAAGATATTCATCAATGAAGGCAGGACCTCAGGGTTAAGCCATCTGGGGAGCCTTCCCAGCCCCTACAAGAATTCAATCTCCTGAGGAAGGAAGTCCCTGGGCAGCATCATCGGGAGGGGACGGGAAGAGCACAAGTCCCAGGTCACCCCAGGGAGAGAACAGAAATGGAATTAACTTCAGACCTCCTGTCTCACTTTCCACCTGCTCACTCCAAGACCTCAGAATTTCTGCTGCCTGACAACAGAGCCTTGGACAGAAGCTTTGTGTTTGCAAGCTGAGCACAGTTCCACATTTACACCATCCTGTATTTGTTGAATTGTTGAGGCCAATAAAGTTCAGTCTGAGATTATTTGTTTTGACTCTTCAGCTATTTTTGGTAGCTGCTTATTTCTTCTTTCTTAGATGACAAACTTTTTGAGGAGGAAAACAATTAGGGCAGAAGGTAAATCATCTTCCTAGCACATTCTGGGAGAAAACTTAAAGCCTGCTCCTGTTGAAGAGCTGACACACTCCACAGTCTAATCTTGAAACAGATCCAGGGAGGTAAAAGAGTGTCAGAAGTTCAAGGGCTTGAGCTGTAGCCAAGAAAAAGGCCAGTCAGCCAAGGTGCTCTACAAGTACAGGCACAGGCTGTGCATAAAAGCTGTGTCTGTCCTTTTTATCCAAGGGGAGGAGAGGAAAAGCAGCAAAAATCCCCCCAGCTCCTGGCCTCAGTTAAGGCAAAACAAAGCTTTAAACATCACATGACAAAAGCAATGAATTGGTGTCTTCCTGATGAGGTCTGATTTGAGGTGTTTGAGTATTTTACAGAAATACAACATTATTGTCAGCACAATATTATTGACACCAGAAATATAAATAAATAAACAGAGCAGAAAATAAAATCGTGAAGTGGAAAAGGCAGCCACAGTTTATAGAAACTGTTTACACTGGGAACCACTGGGAGGTGTGGGATGTTCTGAGCCCTCCCAAAACTCCAGCCTCTCTCAGGATGCATTTATACACAGCTGTAGGATGATTTAGGCCATGTTTTTATCAGAATCTCCTCGGGAATTGCAGGAGCTGAGCCAGTTCCCAGCTGCAGAGGGATTGACCTCTCTTGGATTACTACACAGGAGAGGAAGGGAAACCAGGTACAGCTGGAAATTGCAAGTCCTGTTCTAGTGCTGGCAATGAAATAATGAGAAAATGGCAAGTGGTGGCACTTTGGGGCCAAAGTATGGTCAGAGACTGGAGCAGGGTGAGATGCTGAAAATCACCAGAGTAGCTGTGAAACACCACAATTAAATTCCTCCCTGAAGTGGCTTCTTGGCTTTCCTTAACAAGTGGTTTCACTCCTGCCAGTGGAGCACAAAATCCTCTAAAATTTTCACAACCCAGGATTTCTTCAGTGCCCTCCAGCAGAGAAATGGTGAAGACTACAAGCACTGCCTTTGTAAAACACCAACACTGCCAATGTTTCCAGCTACATGACTCCTGCTTCCATTTTGTTCTAGAAAAATTATGCAGCATCACAGAGCCCTGCTGAATCCAGTAAAGTTCTGGAGTAAAAACTCGGAATTTCATTTGAATTGTGCATTCTTATGAGCTGCCACAGACTCAGAAACAAAGAGGTTTCTTTTGGTAGGAATAAAAAATAGAAGAGGCTTAGATAAACAACCAGAAGAAAATCTGACTACTCTTTATATAAACGATCTAGGAAATATTTTAAAGAGCAGCACATGAGTCTTAAAATTTCTATTCAGAGACATGTAAGTGTATAAAAAAATAAAAATCACACATTGATTGGCCTTCTGTTTATCAAAACAAGTTTGGAGCAAGCCTTAAAAATATTTTACGACCACATATTTTGGAAATAAGCTCCTCATGCAGCTACAAAAGGTTATGGTGCATGGCCAGTTTAAAAATATAGGAACTCTCTGTAGAAAAAAAAAAAATCTCAGCTGTTATTTAGGATGTCAGGCATTACCCAAATGACTTTCAATGGGGAAAAGATGAACATCAGCAACATTGTTAAAGATAAAACCCGAGCGTGGTAATGGATAAATAGGGTATCTTGGGGCTTTTTGTTGTTTCCTAGGTTTTAGCTTATTTGGAATAGCTGTGCAGTTGGATTTAGGTTTCAATTAATTCTCATCTGCTCGTAAAGAAATCTTTGATCTTAAAGGAGTCTTTTATTCCGAGTTAAAGCCGTGCATGGTAAGAAAACAAAGAATACAAAATGCTGTTGTGCCTTGTTAGCAGCACAGGAGGGTGTGAAATCCTCAGGCCATGGGGCAGAGCTGGGAGAACCCAGCTGGACTGTCCAGACACGGATCCCAGAGGGAATCTGGGGCTCAACACCCAGAGCCAGAGCCCAGCCCCTGGTCCAGAGCTCCAACCTCCCCATCTCCCCAGCAGCTGAGCTGGCTGCCAGGCCAGGGCTGCCATCAGGGGCTCGGGGAATGTGTTTTGCATTGTTATAATGAAATTTTCTCCTGTGGTTTTATCCAGCAGGTGTGACTGCTCCTTCCTTCCCCTTGGAAAGGAACAGGATCAAAATGGATGAGCAAAGAAGAGTTCCAGGGTGAGTGGGTGAGACCTGCTCCATTTGAAACAGGATTGCCCTACAATCTAAATCAACAGAGTTTCAAATTATCCTTTTAATTGCCAGGACTCTCCTGGTTCAAACCTCGCAAGACAAAAATCCTTTCTCCCCTTCAATCACCATCCCTTCCTCGCACAGATCTTCCCCCAAAGCAGTAGAACAAACGATGTGTAGGGTTAAGAGATGAGCTCTGCAGGCATTTGTACTTTCCTGACAAACAAAGCCACAAAGCTGGAAAAATCTGTCAAAGGAACATATTTAGTCCAGGCAATCACTTATAAACCATTTTATGCTTTAAAG
The DNA here is from genome assembly GCA_013397295.1 of Polioptila caerulea. NCBI lineage: Eukaryota > Metazoa > Chordata > Aves > Passeriformes > Certhiidae > Polioptila > Polioptila caerulea. The sequence goes on from VYXF01011003.1 coordinate 96,109, forward strand.
TCTTTTCTATTGCTAAGAGATGTTGTGCAAATGAAACAGCCTCAGCTCCCAGACTGGCTGTTTTATTTCCAGCCTGAGATTTCCTGGGCACAAATAGATGCAGAAGAGAGCACAGCTGCTCTGGGTCATGCAGTAAATCCAGCGCTTTGGAGATGCATTGGATTTGCTGTAAATGCACAAATTAACCCTAAATCTCGTGCTTTTGGAGCAGCCAGCACTGCTGTGGCTCTGACAGACATCCTGGCAAACACATCCAAGGTTTGTGGAGCTGAGCAGGTCACTGACACCTCCCTCAGAGCTGCTCTGAGCGATCGCACTGTTCCCTGTCCAACGCCCAGACAAACACCCAGCACCTCAGAGTATCCATCTGAACAACAAGAATGGCTCCTCAGGGCATCTCTGAACAGCAGTCAGATGAAAAGGATTGGAAAAAAAACCTTCTAAGGGTAGAGCAAAGCCAGGAACAGCAGTTACACAATAATCGAGTGATGGATAGAAGCTGAATGCAAGCCCGAGCTGCAACAGTAAAGATGGATCAAACAAGAGCTGGAAGATTTCTTTTCAAAAACAGGAAGGCTCTTCTTCTTTGGTTTGTTTCCCTTGCATTTATTTGGATGGCAACAGGAGCAGGGAAATATACTCACACTGTTTGTAAAATTAGAAATGACAGTGGAAAAAAAGGATGAATAATTGAGTAGAACTGCAGGATGCCAGCCCTCGTGAACCTGTTCCATCAGTGGTTTACGTTGCAAGTAGAAAAAGTGAGCTAAGGAGGAGTTCAAATCAATGGGTCACACCCCCAAAAATACATTTATGGGGTATTGGAGAACTAAAAAAAAAAGTTGAAAAATCTCACCCATCAGAAAACTGTGAGATGGAAAATCAAACTCTGTTTTTAGCTGTGCTCCTTCAAGGTCTCCAGGATTGGTCCTTTTTAGAACACATTGCTTTGCTTGCAAAGCCTAAGAGAGGAGACAGATGATGCAGTTATTACTGTTCAGCACCACTCTGCCTCTTTTCTTCTTCAGGAATTCTTGATTATCTGTCCAGGATCTTGGCCAGAGGCTCTCCGGAGTTCCCCCGGCTGGCACTAGATGGGGTGTGATGCTCAGCGTCCTTTGATCACAGACTGATTGGTTCTTTTGGGGAAAGGGGAGTCAATAATGAGATTTCAGCCCAATTGAAAGTTGGGACAGCTTATTTCACAAAAAAGCAGAGCCAGAACTTTGCATTCCCACATTTCCCTAAATATTAATTTGATTCACTCTGTCCTAAAGTGGGTGTGGGAATCTCAGGTAGGTGACTTAGAAATGCAGGAAGGGAAATCCCACCCTGCTCCTCTCACACCTCCCCATTCCCTGGAAGGTTTCCCTACCAAAATAATCACCAGTGCTCTTTTCCAAAATCTGAAGGAATTAAAGAGTAGGTCCAAAAGTTTTCTTTCAAATTTTTATTTTTATAATAAGGATCTGAAAATTATGAAGAAAAAGCAACCATTGCTATGAATCTCCTGGCCTTGAAAGAAACTGCTACAAACACAAATAGTGCAGCTTTAACACAAAAGCAGCAGATGAATTTTGATAATATTAATGCCACTTTTCAGTCCCCAATTCTCCCTCTTAGGTCTTTGTACCACTTATAGAAAGATCCCAAAAAAATCTGCCCCACACAGAAAATCACATTTCTTCCCTTACCTTCCCAAATTCTTCAAATCTGTTTGAAGCAAAAAAAGAGAAATCTGTCACGACTTAAGGATCACTCACCTGTCACTGGAAACTCAAGGAGTGAAGTCACTTTTTCAAACAGTTTTGGTTCTTCTTAGTCATCTGTTCAAGGAAATTTAAATTTCATTGGAGTAAAAACTTTCATCTGAACTATTTGACTAACAATTTTCTCTTCCAAAAATCTTAAAGAGGGAGAAAAGTTTCCTTTGATTAGTTTTTTAGAAGTTCATTTGCAAGCATTCTTTCTTTTTGAACAAGAAAAACCTAAAGTTTCCATGACTGCCTGGTCATTTTAATGAGTTAAAAAAAGAGTTTTCTTATAAATTATTCATTTCTTTCCTCTCCTATTTTTTAGTTTCTTTTCTCCTTACTGTATTATATCACTATTCTCTATCCTCTGCAACAAAAACCTTCATTCAAAATAAGCACATTTGACTTTTTGACTATAAAGGTACAATAAATCAAGTGATGTATAAAATACCCCCTGCAATTCCAATGCATTGGATACAATTTCATCCTTTTTAATTTCTTTTTTTTTTTTCCTTTGGTGGGAGGATAGAGTAAAAAGGCTGAAGAAGGAGAAGTCTAAGACTGATGAAGGTTCAAGAAATGCCCAATAGCCTTATCTTGTCTGCAGCACTCTTTCAAGTAAAATATCCAATATTTTTAAAAACCATAAAGGATCTGGCCAGGACACGAAGAAAAATCCCTGAATCCATCTAATGGTCTGTTTGTATCCTGAAGCAGGAGAAATAATAACCTGGTAATTCCATCCCAGGGAAACAGCAGACTCCATTCTTCCACTCGTGATAAATGGATTTATCCAGCACTGATTTAGAGCCTTATTGGGACAAACAGATATGAAGCATTTTAACCAACAATAAACGACTCCATTGCTTGTGGCTGAGTGGAACAGACTCAAAAATGTCTCCTTCATAAACCACTTATTAGAGTGACAATCACACACAGTGAAGGTTTAACACAGAGGCAGCAGCTGAACAGTTTGGGTAAATTTTAATGGCACTTATCAGTCCTTAAAAACACACCTATCAAACACACACTGCAGTGATTATAGCTTACAGGAAAGCGAGCTCACAACTCCCAGGAGATGCTGAGCTGAATCACAAACTTATCTTGGTTCCTTGAAATTATCAGAAGGTGCCTAAAGCTAATAATTAGTACTTAGACTACAATATCTTCTCTCCCACTATGAGGATTTTTTATTCCCGGTTTTTTGGTTTTTGTTGGTTTTTTTTTTCTGGAGATTTGTGCTCATTTATATTCTAGGACTCATCTCTTATGAGAAACAACCCCAGCAGAGTAGAGGCCACACACTGAGAAGGGGCTTAGAATGTCACTGCTGAGCTGTGTAGGAACTAAGAGCCACAGCTGCCAAAAGGTCAAAAAAAAAAAAAAATCTTGGACATGTTCTTGAAGTGAGGAAAAGAGACAATCAATAAAAATGTCAAATCCTGTAAATCAATTCACGACGATGGTCCCTGCGGCTGAAGGATGGGGCGTGAAAAGGAAACAAGCAGCTGAAGCTCCAAAGAGCTCACTCATTATGTATTAAACATCAGTGATAAAACTTACACAGAGAGTCAGAAAAGATGAACAGAACCCCCACCAGAACAAAATTATGGCAAACTGCACAAAAACCACTGTCCTACAAGGAGCAGTTTCATTTACTCTTGGGTTACCACAGACACACCTGAAACAAGTCACCATGTGAGCCCCCTTAAAAGAAAAAGGTCAGATTTATCCCAGTATTGCTACCCTGAAGAAGTTAAAATGTGTGTTGCTCTCAGGTCAGCCCACAGGAACACATGGAACTGCAGAAAAGCCATCCCTGGTGTTCTGAACCTCCTTTCCTGGGGTGCTTGTGCATCACAACCAAAGGATTACAGGAATATTGCTCCAATCCCACTTCCTTCTGATACCAGTTAAGTTTTGTCTTATTTTCTTTGCTATGTTCTCTGTGTTCTTCACACATATATCTGTAACTCTGCAGCCTGTGGCATTAGTGGCTCATTTTCCCAGCCATTTTCCAAGGCCTTCCTGAGGCAGAAAGACAAAAATTCCAGAGCTCCAAGGCCCCAGTGCTCTCTTGGTTCTTCCTGGGACCCAAGGTTGAGAACAACTCTGCAAAAAACATTTTCATGGACAAAGCACAGCCAGTCCCAAGGGGGGGACTCCAGAGAAGGGGCTTGACCTGGGGGGGGAATTTCACCCCCACTTGTCTTCCTAATTGGTGCTTTTTATCAATTCTGCTAATTTCCTAAATCCTGTAAAATGTACTCACCCCATGGGGGGGTGGGATTTTGTGGACATCTTTCCATAACTGCTCCTGAAGGCCTTCAAATAAAGATCCCCATTTTATATTAGCTCCTTACTAAAATCATCTCCAATTTCCTTTCCAGGTTGGGGAAAAGGCAACACTTCAGTGGCATTAGGTCATTGCAGCACAGAAAAGCTGGGAGGAGGGCTCCTGAGTGACTGTCATGTCTTCTTCTGAAAATATTGCATTTCAAACCAACATAAACCAGCAGCCTTTATGCCAAAGAGTTTCGAAGTCTGACCTGTGCAAATAAAAGCTCCACTTCTATGCCCAAACTGAGAGTAAATCTATTTCTATGAAAGAGATTAAATTTCTTTTGATTGCGCAACAGTTGGGTTTTTCTTTTCCTCTCTGTTCCCTGAACACCTTTTTAGGAGCTGCATGAAGATTTTCTCTTAGATTTTGCACAGCATTTATAATCTCTGCTTCTTCACATGTAATTTCCCAGTTTGCTAATAAGTGCCCAAACACCTCTTTGAGATGATCTCCTATAGTCAGACAATCAGAGCCGTTCCAGTTTCTCTGAGCTTCACAGAGCTCCTCTATTTAATTAACTTCAAGTGCTGTATTCTCCAAGGAAGCAGAGGGAGAGTTTATTAGGAGGTGTGGTATAAACTTCACAGTAATTTGAACAGAGTGGAAATCCAAGACAGTTTGAGTGCAAGAAATCTCTCAGTAACACACCAACTCCTTGAGAGGCCAAAGGGCAGAACTCGGTTTCCAGCTCTTATTTAAGCCCCCAAGGAAGTGTGATCCCTCAGCATCTCCAGCAATTTGATCCATTAGGAATGCACGCCAAGCCAAACTCCCAAAGGCTTTGCACAGATTTTGAGAGTTTAAATCAAAATCACCATCCAAAAAAACCAAAAATACCCACCCACGTTCTCACTCGTTGCCTAGGTGAGAAATTCACTGCCTCCCCTTTTGCCTGGAAGATTTTAAAGTTGCATCTGAAGGATCCAACCCCGAGGAGCAGAGGAATAAATCCCAGCTCTCTAATTAAGCAGAGGGGCTTTTATCACCCTGGAGACCCCAAATGTTCCAAGCACAGCTACCAGACAAGAGTGGATTGGTTTTAAATGATTGCCAGAGTACCAGATAATGGCTCAACAATGAAAACAACCCCCCAGAGAAGGCAAAACAGGGCAAAACAGGGCAAAACAGGGCAAAATAGGGCAAAAGAATCCTCCTCCCGAGGATTCCAGACCACATCGCTCCCTGCTGCTGCTGCCACCCGAGGCAGCATCCTGCAGAGCAGGGAAGGAGGAGGAAGGCAAACCATGCCAAATTTGTGCCATAAGGACAGAGTGCAAAATTGCCAATTCTTTTTGAAAGCAAGGACTAAAGCTGGGCCTTAAGCACCAGACCAGCAGCAATTTGCTCCTTTGGAGGTGGGAATTTCTACTAAGGATGGAGTGTTAGGAGTCCAAGGCCAGGCTGGCCAGGGCCTGGGGGGAAAGGAAAGGAAGAAGGAAAGGAAGAAGGAAAGGAAGAAGGAAAGGAAGAAGGAAAGGAAGAAGGAAAGGAAGAAGGAAAGGAAGAAGGAAAGGAAGAAGGAAAGGAAGAAGGAAAGGAAGAAGGAAAGGAAGAAGGAAAGGAAGAAGGAAAGGAAGAAGGAAAGGAAGAAGGAAAGGAAGAAGGAAAGGAAGAAGGAAAGGAAGAAGGAAAGGAAGAAGGAAAGGAAGAAGGAAAGGAAGAAGGAAAGGAAGAAGGAAAGGAAGAAGGAAAGGAAGAAGGAAAGGAAGAAGGAAAGGAAGAAGGAAAGGAAGAAGGAAAGGAAGAAGGAAAGGAAGAAGGAAAGGAAGAAGGAAAGGAAGAAGGAAAGGAAGAAGGAAAGGAAGAAGGAAAGGAAGAAGGAAAGGAAGAAGGAAAGGAAGAAGGAAAGGAAGAAGGAAAGGAANAAGGAAAGGAAAGGAAAGGAAAGGAAAGGAAAGGAAAGGAAAGGAAAGGAAAGGAAAGGAAAGGAAAGGAAAGGAAAGACCTTAAAGCTCTCTTCCCTCCCAAACCATCCCAGGAGTCTATGATTAATGCTGGCAATATAAAGCAGGTTTCAAGGCATCTCCTTCAACCCTAATTTTAAAAGCATGCTTTGTTCAATACTTTCAGAAATTATGCAAGCAGAGAGAAGAAGTAACGCACGCCAAGCCAAGTTTACACCCTGAACAGCCATGAAAAGCAACACCATCAAATCCATATTCACAAATTATTTTTTCAGCAATCAGTTAAGTAAAAATACAAAAAGTTTTGCAACATAATATGGCTACATTCTGGTGTATTCATGAATCCTATCAGCTTCTCTTTAATTAATAAGATTCATTTTAACTGTTGGTATTAACATGACAACAAAATGTAAATGACTTGGGAAGCCTTTGTCAATTGCTATATAATTATAAAAGGAAAAAAATCCCTTATATCAAGTTCATTATTAAAAAGGATAAGTAAATAAATCTATAAAATATTCTGTTAGTTGCTGGGAAACCTCATTGTTGATATGACAACCATGGCACAGAAAACCAGATTACAGCTTCCTTCAGATCTGTGGGGATTCTACATTTTCATTAAGGAAAGTGGTTTGTATTTGCTATGCTATAGTGACACCTACAGAAAAAAACCCAAACATTTCAAATGAGGGCCATGGGCAGGAATTTGATTGGAGATCATTTTCAAGTGCTGCATAACCACCCTTGTGTGTGTATGCAATAATATTGTTCCAAATGCAGCACGGAGGCTCTGCAATTCCATCTGCCAGTCTTTCAGGACCCAATTTACAAACGTTTTCATGGCAGTCATGTCAGCAAATCACACCAACAGCAAGTTCCCAAGCAAAGCTGGTTATTAGAATTGCTGAATCCATGCTGCTAACATGCCTTCAGAGGCAGGGATTTTTACACTTTTCAAAGGCTCAGCACTTTGTTCCCCGTGGTGCTGCTGAATTCACAGAAAGGAGCATCTCCAGCATCTCCTGTTGATTGTGCATTGTTGCACTGATGTTGTGCAACTTATTTTCTCTTGAAAATGCACTCAAGACTTTGCTTCTGCTTTTGCAGAAGGAAGAAATACTCCTTTTTTTCTTTTTCTTACCTCCTTTCCTCAAAATTAATTGGTCTGGGAAGTTCTGGCACAGCTTTTATAGTTGACAACACCTTCAACATCAGAAGCCATTTGCAGAACTCTCATTCATTCAATATTATATTCTTGAACCCTCAAAGCCTGACACACTATTTCCATTTTCCTTTTCAACCAAACAATGGCAGAACAACCTCCTCTTTTTCCTGTTCTCTTCCTTTCACACTTTCAGGCACTGCCATTGAGGAAGAGTTTAATGACATTAAAGGCTTCAATAAAGGAATCTCTGTCTTTGAAGGAATGGATAAAAAAAAATCTTGAGTCACTTAAAAAGAGTCTTCATTGCATTTCCCAATACAAAATTACAATTAATATTGCAATTCATGCTTTGTTTTCAGTCAGTAACAGCTCCACAACTGCAGGGCAAAGACTCTGCAAGGTTTTATCTCCCTCATGTTCAACATGCAGATAAAATTAGGAGCAAACACCTAAACCCTGGACTTGGGCCTAAATACCACACAAAAAACAGCCCTTGGAGTTGCCTTTATTTACTCCTATCCATTTAACTCATTGCTTTAGGATAAAATTTTCTCAACTAACATGACCTCAAGCTGTGTCTGCCCCAGACATATTTGTTTGCTAAATTGTCCAGATGAGATTTATTTGCACAGATCAGCCTCTCTCACCACTCTGAGCAGACCAGAAGGATTCTAAGCAGGGCTTGGCACCAGCCTTAGCCCTGCCACCATTCCAGGCTGCAGCAAAGAGCCCCTGGAGAGTTCCCTCTGAGTCTCTAAATAAACAAAGTCACCAGAAAAAGTTACCAGCCACAATACACTCCTTTATTACTCCCTGCACTTAAATGTTTATTCAAATTCATAGATGGTTCTTTCTAAACCAAATGAGAAATGAAAAGAGACAATGAAGCAGAAATGTTGTGGCTACTCCTGGAAGAGATAAGGGTTACCTCTTCCCTCACTCCCTCCACAAACTGGAGAAGCTGGAATAAATAAGGAAAATGCACAGGTTTTTTGGACAGACACAGACACCTCCTCTGAAGGGAAGGCAAAATATTTTTGCTTTCACAGCAAGAGTTAAACCCAACTCCATTACCTCTTCCTTAGAAAGCTCCTCACATTCCAACTCCCTTAAATTGCTCCCTGACTTAAGTAATCATCTCCTTCAGGCCCTTAAGCAACGACTGGAGCTGGGTGAGTGAAAACCAAATTTCATCAGCACCAGCTGGGGTAGCACAGGAGAAGCAGAGGTGTTTCTGGCAGTGTATAAAACACTGGCAGTTTAAAAGGAAGGAGCCCTTTCCCATCTGACAGGTTTTTAATATTTCCACTCAGTGTGTTTGAGTGCTGCCCTAGGCATCCCAAAGTTTGCTGCACGACATCATTCATTTCCACAATTCTATCAGACATGGAAAGCAAAAATAAAAGGCATTAAAAAACTATCAAGTCAGGCAAACTTGTGCTTCTGGGGACTCCAAATCCCCAGTTCTCTCCTTGTCAGAGCTCTCAGCGCTGTTGATGCAGCCAAGTGCCCAAGTGGATGTTCCTGTAAAAGCACAGAGGTGGATGTGCCCAAAAATTTCAGCACTGATGGCCCAAGCTGCCCACCACACATGAGCCAGGGCTGTCTCTAACAGTGGATTTCTCATTTGCTTCAGCTTCTGAAGAGCTGTGGCTGGTTCTCCCTCAGGTAGCAGGGCTGTCTTGAGGCCCCTTGGTGCCTCCCCCATCACCAATGTGTTCCTGCTCCAGCTTCCACTATTTTTCCAACTTTTTACCTGTGTCCCAGGTGCCTCATGCTGCTGAAGAGCCAGGTACAGGTTTTGTCCTCTCCTCATCCTTCTCTGTAGCCAGGAGAGAGCTTGTGCACCATTCTCAGGCAGCCTCCTGCAGCAGAGGTGAAATAAAAAGTGGAAAATTTCTTCCCAGATATCTGACTTTTGGAGGACATTTTAAATTGATCATATTTGGGTCATTTTAGGAAAGTTTTGCAGGTTACACCCAGGAAATCAGAACTTACAGAGCACGCTCAGGCCTCTGCTGTAAAAGGAGCTTTACACTTGGATTTGCTTCCTTTTGCTCTTTGTTTTGAGGCTTTGGACTCTGGCTGCTGGAAAGGGCTGGATTTAGGCTCAAGAAGCATTTGGACAATGCTCTCAGGCTCAGGATTCTCTGGATTTTTGGGGTTATCCTGGGCAGGTTCAGGAGCTTGCCTCAATGATCCTGTGGGTCCCTTCCAACTCAGGATGTTCCAGGATTTTTTCAGGAACAGGGAGGGCTTTCAGGTTTCACTGTCTGTGAGGAATTTTTGTGTCAGAGCAGAATTTCAACCAGCCCCTGTTCTTTTTATCTTTCAAGATAAGAATAGACTTATTTAATTCAGGTCACATTCCTTCCTTTTATTTCATTTTCTGTTCACAAAACAGAGTCTCAAAATACACCATGAAAATGTGCATCAGTGATCTAAAGAAATGCACATGCAAATTCCCCTGCTGTAATTAATTAAGCATTCTGAAACAATTTCACTCCAGAAAAGTCCAAGCACAGCTTTTCACCTCTGCTTTAGGTGCTACCTGGATATAACCACAACTTCAACAGTGCATGGGGTGAGAGAGCAGAATTTAGATTTCTGTTCAAACAGCCCCTTTAAAGTTTAATTTTATCCATTTGCTCAGACATCTCACCACATCTCAGCTATTCAATCTGAATATAAAATACTTACAAAAGCCTCACTCTGAAATCCTCCCATTTGTGTTTTACACAGGCACAGAGAAAAGAGAATTCGTGCACACGATCAGGTTACACACAGAACACACCACACAGAGAATTCAGGATCACATCTTGGCCACAAATCTCAGCTTTCAGAAGGCAAATGTCAGCCACACCCCAGAGGCCAGATCAGAACCCTGACAGATGTGTTTGGCCATGAAAGTAATCCCAAAATTTACAACTAAATGAGGAATATTTCTGGCCAGCAGGGCACCAGGTAAGTCAGAGGAGCTGTGTGGCCCAGCAGGAGCTGATCAATGGAATATATTCAATGGAATAATAACCCACCCTACCTGTCTGTGGTCCCTCAGCACCTCCCTCCATCCCTGCCCCCCTGAGCCCAGCCCTGGGCAGGCAGAAGCAGCTCAAGGGCTGGAATCTGATGAAAAAGCCAGAGCAGAGCCTGCCCAGCATCTCTTGGCACTCACTGAACAAAGGGGGAAAATGTAAATACCTGAGCAGGAGATCAGAGGAGCAGGAGCACATTACAGGGGACAACCATCTCCTCCCAAACCCCCCAGAAGGAAACTCAAAACAGGAAAATCATTTTGTCTGGATTATTAAATCAAGAAAACACCACTGATCCCATTACCAGGAGCTAAGGGCTGTTTCATTTTACTGTCCAAAAGAGCAGTCAGCCAGCCTGGTTACTTCACTTTGCATTTTGCATGCACTGGGACACAACTTCACCTTCACAGGACAATGGCAGCAAACACCACAGCATGAAAAGCAATTTTCTGAGTGCAGGATTCATCCCACAGACTGAAACTGCTACCAAAAATCAGGATTCAGTAACTCCAAATGTCTGAATTAAGTACCCAGCTGTTGTGGTGGGCCCAAGATCCTGAGGCAGTCCAAGGGAATCATCCTCCACAGACAAATGAGTGCTCTCAAGATTAAAACAAAAAGCCACAGAATAAAATTGCTCACAGGTGGCCAGCAGCAAGCTGGATATAAATTGGATTAAAGGATTGTCAAATGTAATATCAACTGTTCCCTAGCAAACGGGCAAAGAAGGTCCCCTCCACCCTTCTGTGTGCTCAGGAAACTGCAGAAATCACATCCCTGAAAAAAACCCACACAAATTCTTCATAATTTATTGAATAGCTTTAGATTTGTAACATAATACAGCACTCAGAAAGCAAGGGAAGATAAATCACTCTTTTAGCTCAGACACAGAGTGTTTCCAGTTACTCAACCACTGCTCAAAGAAATGATTTACTCTTGCAGAAAGCTGAACACTGGACAGTAAGAAAATAATTTCGCTTCCTTTTACCAACTTAAAGTTCTGCCACATGTTGCAGAAGACCATTCTGCAGCTGATTTTCTTAATTTTAGATAAATTTCAGCTTCAGTGCCTGTCTTAAAACCCCAGTGTTTAAAACAACTTATTTGAATGTTCTGTGTAAGCATCAAGCTTTAATGGAGGAATAAGAAACTGCACAGCAAATTTCCCCCAGATTTACCAACTTCTGCTGAGGAGAGTTTCATTCTTTCTTTCTTTCTTTCAAACTGTGCCATTCTTGATGCTCTGCAGTCTCATTTTCCACAAGCATCTTTGATCAAAAGCATCCAGATGTTTCCTTCTGGCTCTGTCAAGTGCCAGATTTCACATTTTTGTGAAGTCATAGAAGTTCTGCAACAAAGGAGGAATTTTATGAGCATTACACAGTCAGTCTTCAAGGAATCTCAGAAGTTATTTGCTTCCTCACATGGACTGGCTGCACTGAGCCTCTCCTAAATTTAATTACATTTCTGAACCATGGAGCTCCCACAGCAAACACAGCTGGAACCACAAAAAGGTGAATCAGCCACATCCACACTAAGGGCCAAGGGGGATCTCCTGCCAGAGATCTTTGAGCAGTTGAGCAAAGTTTGAACGAGAGGTTTTAATTGCTGCCTCTCATTAGATACAATGACTTGAAGGAGAAGCACTGATGGAGGGAGAAAATCCTTTTAAACTAAAAATGTTGGTTAGAAATAAAACGTTTCTGATGGTCAAATTAAAATCAATGTTAATCTGCAAGTGAGACAAAGTTTCCAGCTTGACTCTTAGAGCAGCAATGTTCTAGAAGCACCTCCCAAACACTGCAAAAATGGCAAGAAAAAATTAGCCAAATAATAAAAAAAAATTTAATTAAAAAAAATTTTAAAAACTAAAANGAAAAAAATAAAATGGAAAAAAATAAAATGGAAAAAAATAAAATGGAAAAAAAAATAAAATGGAGAATAATAAAATTGAAAAAAAGCTTTTATATATTAAGAGGCTTTTTGGACAAATCTTTATGTAATATGTGAATTACATCATCCCCTTACTTGTTAACTTCTCCTAAACTCTTCCAGGTACTGCTTATCTTCATAAAAGTCACAGAGAACTCCCCAACATCTCTTTGTCCATTCCTCTGAGCACCTGATTTTTTTTTTACACTGTGCTAAGTCAGATTTGAATTCAGCTCCACGCTGAAGCAGAGGCTGGGGTGTGAGTCCCTCCCTGCTGCTCCTTCTGAGCCGTGGCCCACAGCAGCAGCCTGGTGATTTCACATCTTCATTCCCTCCCAAGCACTGGGTGAACACCATCTGGTCTTTGTGCAGTGCTCCTGCTCAATTTATTGATTTGTCTCCAAACTCGAGGATGCTGAAGAGAATAAAGCTGTTACAAAGGTCAGCCCAGTCCAAGCAGCCCTACAGAAAACACTTTTTGTGAGATCATTTACCCAGGAAAACTCAGCTACAGATGTGATGCCTGCTTTTGTGGGGCTTTGCCATCATTCTGGCTGGGTTATGTGAAGGAACAGGAGGGAGTCTGACCAAAATCATAACACTAAAGCTGCTCTATAGCCCCGAATTGTGCCACAAATCATTTGCATTTATTAAGTCATTTACTTTTATACACACACCAGCTGAAAACACATGGACACAGGGTTAAGCATCTATAAATACAGCCCTGCTCTTGCAATAGGTAATCTTGCCATTTTAAATCCATTTCCCCTATAAAAAACACACAACAGTCCCCCAGTTTCAGAGTCACACACATTCTCTTTATCAGTACATTAAACCTACTCTGCTTTTCTCTCTATTTTTCTTTTCCCAGCTGCCCTCATCTTCTAAAAAATATCCTGCAACTCAATTTTATTATGGCTTTGTCTATTGGATGTTGCATTTCTAATCACAAAAAATAAGTAAATCACCCTCATTGGATGGAAATGGACAACCTGAAGTTGGAATTGTACAGAAGAGTGTTCTGTGCATCCTGCAGGAGCCTTTAGTTCCTGGCTGCCACACACCCCAAAGAACAGCAATTGTTTGAGTTTCCTGACCTGAATCCCAAGGATCTGGAAGGGAGCAGCACCTCCCTGCTGAGGGCTGCCAGCCAAAGAGGGGCAAAACCAAAGGCTGGAGCCTTGGACCAGTTTGGACCAGGATCTGCTGAGGGCCAGAGGCCAAGGCAGTGCTGAAGGGCAGGGGCTCAGGCAGCATCAGGAGAACCTTCCCCTGGCTGGGCTGGGGGAAAAGGCCGGCACACCTCAGTCCTGGGGACCAGAAATTCCTGTAAAAAGTGCAAAAACCAGAAAACTCTCCAATAAATCCGACTCTGCTGTGCAATCAGACACAGGTTTTTGCTGTCTCCTCTCCTCCCCCTCCAAGTGCTCACTACCAGCTGCAAGGGGAAGGCAAAGAGAGGGAGGAGGATGAGGCAAAGTTTGAGGAGCAAGGACAAAATGCCTCCTGTAACAGAGGATACAGGAAAAGGAGAAGGACTTGGAAATGCTGATTTGCTTTCTCCTGCCATACACTGCACCTGGATCAGCACTGCTGGAAGGAGAGGGAGCCAGGCTGGCTGGAGAACACACAAAGAGAGCACAGGAGAACTGGGAGGAAACTGGGCCAGCTCTCAGCAGTGTCCAACACCCACTACAACACTTTGCAGAGGAGATTTTGGCAGCAGGAGTTTATTCAGAAACCAAGGTAAAACCTTATGGCTGTTTGCTGTCAAAGAGGATTCCTGAAAAAGCATTTCTAATCAAACCAGCACCTTCACTAAGCAAAACAAACAAAGCCAGCTACAACACTCCTCAGTTATCTTTATTTAATGGGAACCTCAGAGTGGAGCAGCTGCCACATTCAGGTGACAATTTGGTTGGCGTTTTGACACATCATTCACACTCAGAGCATTGTTCTTCTCTTGGAAGCAAACAGATTTTTGCTTTAAATAACCCACTTCAGGCAGTGATACTTGCAGGCACAAAGCCTTGCGTGTCATTCATGAAAAGAAATGTTTAGCTGAGTTGTAAATTATAAGACAACTGAATTTGAATCAAAATGAAGAGTCAAATATTGAGTGGATGCTACCAAAAGGAGACATTGAATTTTTTTTTTTTAATTAAGAAGAAATAGCAATAGCACCAACCAGGATAATTAGAATTTTCAGCATGGTTTTCCTTCAGCACTTGTTGAAGCCCCAGAAAATGTCACTGGCATGGGTGAAATGGGCACCAGCATCCAGCTCATGCTCTGCATCCTGAGCTGCAAGGGCTGCAGAACACTTGGGAACAGGAAAGCTCTGCCAGAGGAGTCACTCATGTCCAATTTAGCCTCACCATAAGAAAATAAACGCTGCCAGTAACAGGCATCCAGCTCCTTTCTGCTATTTCTGTCAGGAAACCAAAATTCTGAGAGTGTTTCCCTTGCTACATTTAATTTAAGTTCATGCCTATATCCATATTTAATGTCTCATTTGACTCAAATCCTCCTGTCCAACACTGAAATCTTACTGTGCTTTTGAAAATCACTCCAAATTGACAAAGAGAACGTTCTCACCTGAAACAAAACTCAGGCCAAGCCTCATGAGACTTAGTTCCCTTCCTTTGCTTATTCACATCCACACAGAGACAATTTAGGAAATCAGACTTTTTTGGAAGGTGTTTTAACTGAAGGCCAGTTTCCCTTTGGGGAAATTGAGACTTTGAGGACAGGGTCACACAACAACAGCACAGCAACAATACAGGAACAGAACTGGGGCTCCCAAGAGAGGAGAAACAAACCTGCTGAGCCCTGTGAGCCTTCCCAAGACCATTCTCCACAGAATCCCAGAATGGTTTGGGTTGGAAGGGACCTGAAGCTCACCCTGTCCCACCCCTGCCATGGCAGGGACACCTCCCACAGCCCAGGTTGCTCCAAGCTGGCTCTGCTGCCTGTTTTGGGGGAAGAATGCAAAGGAGACGCCAGCAGGGATTCAGAGTTTTCCAGTGGAACTCTTCCCCCTCCTTCCCAGCAGATTTTACCTGCAAAGGACACCTGGCCTGGCCATCTCCCTCCCATGGATGAGCTGTTAATAAACACAAACAGCACTGCCCTTCGCTGAGCGCTGCTTTTCCAGCCTGCAGGAACAGAATCCCAGCACCGCAGTGCTGTGACAGTGATGGCCCCGTGCTTTGGCAGAGCATTTAACACCCTTAATACCTCGGGGTGAACCACAACTTTTGCTCTGTGTTTAAATTGATCAGCTTCTCAGGCTGCTTTGGCTTCTGAGAGCAGGTTTTTTTTTGATGACATGCTGAGAGCACAGCTGTCTGGGCAAGTAATCTGCAACTAATAAAACTCAGCAGCTATTTCTTGTTCTGATATTTGACTAAATGGAAAAAAAAAAAAAAAAGCTTTTGTTGAGCAGCAAGCATTCTATTTTGTTTAGAAAATTGTCAGGAAAACAACCTCATCCTTCTTCAGCTGCCTTATTAAACGTAGATGCCATGCAAAGCAGTCCTGATAAACACCCTGCAGCCAGATCAAAGGCCTGGAGTGAAAAATAACCCCCAGTGCTGGAAATTGTCTGTCTGGTGTGATTTTCTAAGCACTCCCCACATGCTGTGCCACAAGCCTGCTCCTAGTGCTGCCTCCCAGTTCTTATTTCCTCAGCTTGGCGTTGTAGGAACGATGTAAACACGAGGGATGCTAATGGAGGAGTCAAACATCCCCATTTTTACAGGTTCAGTAGAAAGTGCTTGAGGGAAGAGGAAGGAAAATGGTTTACTTTGAGATGATTGGGATATTCAAAGCATTGTATACATAAGTTATATAAGCAAACTCATCAACTTTCACAGAATTACATTGCCAAATAAATTCAGGTAGAAAGATTAACATGAAAAATATTCTCTAGGAAGCTGTTTTGACTTTCCAAACAGACATCACGCAGCATAAGAAATGTTATGTGGTGATGCTTTTCCAAGAAAGTTCAGCAAGTTTTAATTTGTACTGCAGGAGGGAATTGCAGATAACTATAAAATACTGTCTTTTGAAGTGCTGTACATTATAAATGTCTGGTAAATTATGAAAAGATACTTCATGTCCCCAGTGCAATCCAGAAAAAATAAAGGGTAACCAACACATTCCTGAATTGCTTTTTGATGAAGTGAACAACATTTGAAAATCTCCTCAGAACGTTAAATCTTCCCTTTCACACAGTTTGTAAAACATCAGAATGATTTCCAGTACCCTTTAAATCCAAGTTATGGTCTAATTTCAAACATTTTCCATGAAAATAGGTTCTTGTCAACCAGGCCTAAAAAAATTCTTTGTAAAATTCAAGCTGGCTCTGCAACAATAATATTCATAACTCTGAATGTCATTTAGCATTATTGTTAGTTAGTCTGTCTTAACTTTGGCCTGGGCAATGGTGTCATGGTTGAGCCAGTCCTTAAACCTTCAGCCTATTCCCTGATCTAAGCAGCTCTTAGACAGCAGAAAACAACTGAAATTGCTTAAACACCTCTGCTAACAATGAAAACAAGCAAAAATATTCCACAGAAAGCAGTTTATTGGCTCTATCCATCCTGAATTTCCTACAAGTAGAGTAAACTCTAATCTGCTTGATTTAGCAATGATTTAGGATGGGGTTTTTTTTTATTCAGGATGTCTTTCCATACTGGCTATGAAGCTTTCCAGCTTGAAAACTGAAAAATCCCATCAGCTTGCTTAATATTGACAGGGAAATTGAAGTTTGAGTAAAGTTGCCATCAAAATGGAAAATGTGGGATTTTTTTTTCCCCCATTCCCATCTCAAACCCACACAAGGCACGAATCCAGAGGGGTTGTGGACTTCCCATCCCTGGAAGTGTCCAAGCTGGACAGGGCTTGGAGCAGCCTGGGAATGTGGAAGGTGTCCCTGCCCAGGGCAGGGGTGGAAAGAAAAAGTTTTTCAGGTCCCTTCCAACCAAAACCACTCTGTGAATCCACGAAAATTCAAAGCAAGTCATTTGGAAAAGGCCACATGAAGAAAACTTTTATATCCAGCTTGAGTTTTCCCACTTTTGGCTACATGACAAGAGGGAAAATTGATTTCCAAGTAATCTCTTATTAAACACTACATTTCCCTGCATGGGACTTATTTTTCTACCTACAACCAAGCTGAAGATTTTATTTCCACCCACATTAATCCTGCAAGCACTGCAAATAAGCACGAGGAATTTAGACAGCAAAATGTGAGAACTTTTGGCCTGACAATGACAATGCTTCCTAGCAATGAAATTCTGCACAACTGGGAAGTTATTTCAGTAGTTATATCATATTTTTAAATAAGAAAAGATGGACAAGGAGTTGTAAAATTTGGGTAATTTAAAAAGGTTTTAAAGCAGAAGCCAAGCCAGCCACCAGCTCATCCTGGGCTCAGAGTCTGCTCCCTGTACCAGAACATTTGTTTGAAGATATTTCCTCAGCTCTCTCTTTCTCAGGCAGTTTATTAGCCTGAACCCTGTGTCCTACACCTGAGGAAGTTTATAGCAGTTGAAAGATGTTGGAAATTATTTCCAGGAGCTCTTCTCTTAACAAAGCATCCACAGGAGTGCAGCTCCTGGCACTCCAAAGCCCTCTTTGCAAATCTTGGCTGTTCCAGAGGCTGAGCAGGGCAGGCACTGGATCCATCACAGGGAGGAGCAAAGACTCTGCAGGAGAAAGGACATTTTCTAAAATGGATTCCAAAGTCATTTTCAACAGTGACAGCAACAATGTCACTGAGAACAGGATGTGCTTTTTCCCTGGCAAGCCTCCCACAGGCTTTATCAGGAGCAGATTGGGGCTGTCCCTGCACGTTCTAACATTTCATCATCCACATTTAAGCCATTTGCATGATCTGTGCTGAAGGGAAGGCCAGGATATTTCCTTTTTACCAAGTAGCAAAAAGTAGGAAAAGGAAATCAGAACCCTTATCTCTGCTCCCATTTTGACCTCCTTCTGAAAAAGTACACAATGAAAGCAACTTGCCATCCTTTAAATGGATACAAGGCCTAAAAAGTCACCTTAAAAATGCAAAAGAGCAGACAGGAAGGAAAAAATGGGGAGGGAATGTGCAGGAAAGGAAAGGTCTCTATACCTGCAGCTTTCTGATCTGAAAACTGTTGTCACAACTCTCTTCTCTCACTCCTTCCTCACCTGATTCTGGGGTGCAACACTTCTGAAGACTGAGTCACCTCTCCTACTCAAAAAAATGCAGCAGAATGAAACTTTAACCTTCATTAACAGATTGGCCAAGAGAGAAATATCCTGTGCAAGCCAAATGATAGCAATTAGGCCAGATGATGTGATACCTCTCTGCCTCAAAAGCTGCTGGGTTTTCTTTTTAAAAAAGCTCTTTGTTCTTCCCATTTGTAGCTGGTGTTCTCACTGTGACCATAAAAACTGGTTCTGAGCACCAACAGCTAAATGCAAATAACAGCAGCTGTGTTTCAAGCAACATATGATGTATCTATTTGATAATTTAATAGCAACTGTAATGTAATATAAGTAGGAAAATTAAATATAGTAGAGGAGAAAGTATATTTGTATTTGGCAAGCTCCAGTAGCCAGACAAAAATAATGCAACAGAGCATGATTTTTCCAGGCTGTTTCAGAGCACTTTAAGAAAAGTGTTCACATTTTTCAAACTGAGCCACATTCAATTAACTTCTCTTCAGGTTTCCTTGTATAAATGATTCAAACTTACAATAAAAAAGATAAAATAATTGTCAGGGCTCTGGTGCAGAAGCAGCATTGGTAGAAATGGTTTGTGGGCACCACACCACGGTAATTTGATAACTTTTCATTCTTCTCAGCCATTGCCCAATTTACAGCATTTAAAGGTTATCAACAGAATTTTGGTAGATCCAAGCCTAATTCCCAGCTCACCACGATCACCTCTCCATCTTTATGTAGATGTTTATGTCTCAGTTCTGCAGCCACTGCTTTTATTTTATGGCACAGAAAAACTGGCTACAGCAGGAAATTACAGAAGGCCCCTCCCAATGGGCTAAAGAGTTCCTCTAACCAAAAATCAGCACATCTGCAGTAAATTTATCACAGGGAAGAATCACAGAAGACAAAGGGAAAAAATAAATTGATGGAGTTTTATGCTATCTCATTTTGCAAAGTAAATGTTAGGAAAAAAGTAGAAGTATCACAAGAAATGCTCCCCAAAGAACATAACCAACTAAAAATTATGTTTGTATCCTTCCACATAAACACTGGGAAATTTTTGTTGCATTATGTTCAGAGAAATATATGATAGGCACACACTGGGCCAAATCCCAAAGGATTTGCTGAGGTTTTTTTGTTAGGTTTGGAGTTTATTTCCAGACTTTTTGCTTGAATTAAAATAGAACTTAATTCATACCTAGCAAGGTTTCACAGTTCATTCTGATGGATATTTGTTCCTTAACCCCTCCTCTGTTGTAGTTCCTTTGGAAATCAGCATTTTAAATCCCTCAGTTTCACTTAAATAAATCACAGGGGGTTTTTGAGGGTCTTTACATCCCTCAACAAATGGAAAATCAGTTTTGGTTTTGGAGGCTTTCATTCCTTGGGCTTGTTAACTGATCTGTATTACTAACAGAAAATAGATTATTATGTTTCCATCCCTTACCAAAAGCATAAGCATATTAAACAACCTAATTAATCCTAATTAACTAGAAATTCACAGAACACTTCTCTTGACCAAAGTAATTTAGAAATGCCCTTGCCTTGATGGCTTGCAATTTGCAGGATTCATTTTTGAAATGAAAAAGACAGATGTATTTGTCTCTGATGCAAATGGTCTGGATAAATTAAAACTAATTGGGTTTATGTGTTCCTGATAATTAAATGAGATGCATGTAAGCTATATTATGATAGAGGAAAGAATAACTCTTAATTTTTATAAATGAGATGTAGCAAATGACAGCATCTTAAAGTCTATTAAAGGGTAAAATTAAAGGGTAAAACAGAGCTCTGCTCTGGAGCAGGCAGCAGAGACCTTTCCAGTGTTTTCAGAGGAATTCATCCCTTACTGGTTGAAAAGAACACGATCAGGAAAAGCTCATTTCACTGTCCAATTTTTGTCCATCCCCCTGTGTAAAGCCAGCAGAGAAAAGACTTTGTGGGGGTCTGGGGTTGCAGTGTGGGCTGTCCCAGCTCTGTGTGCTCTGTGTTCTGTCCCAGCTGGGCTGGAGGAACCCTCTGACCATG
>VYXF01011003.1:118052-134751 GCA_013397295.1 Polioptila caerulea
AGCAGACACCTGTCCTTCAAACCAAGATACTGGGGTTCCTCTGACATGCAGGAGTGGCCCTTCTACATCAAAATAACAAAGTCTGGCAACCAGCCACACAGCAGCCAGTTAAAATAATTCAAGGAGCCCCTGGAAGGCTGGTCTGGATTTTGAGCACAAGAAACATTCATTTGACCCTGTAAATCTGCTCATTAATGGGAATTTGTTTGTTTGAGGAGAAGCAGCCACAGAGATGTGGGTCAGGATCTGGCATCAGAACACAGCCCCTGGACAGGGTCAGGCTGTGACATTTATCAGCCCCTCTGACCTCCCCTGAAATGCTCTAAGATAGCTTGATGAAGACAAAGGGAAGAGCAGTTTGGGAATTCTAGCACTTGGAATCCTGTGGAATTTGTGTTATACCCCTTTACATCTCTGAGAACAGAAAATGGCCACATTCAGAAAGTCAGACACAAGCAGGTGGAATCTGCCAGGCTCCTTAACAGGAATTTTAAAATACTTGAATACATTATGAACATGCTGTCCCCTCCCAAAACCCAAACTGATGGCCAAGTCATTTCCCAGGATTTGTTTTATACAATCACATCACTAAAAGTTAATGTACACAAAAAGAGAGACTCACCCCCAGAGGCTCCAAAAACCAAACTGGTCTTTGTTTTTCTTTCATTTCCCCCTTCCTTTTCCTTCTCTCTAAACAGACTGGAAAGATGATTTTTCTGTGCAAATCCCTTGACACTTGGGTATGGATTGGGTACAACAGGCACAGGTAGAAGTAAAAATGAAATCTAGAAGAAAGAAATGAACATTAGAATTTGTACATTGTATCAAGAAATCATAGAATGGTTTGGGTTGGAAGGGACCTTAAAGATCATTAAAGAGAATTACATTAAACCACATCCATAATAATAAACAGCTTGAAACTTTCAACACTAGATTTGTTCTGTTAGCAACAAACATATCACAGAACTGCAGCAATTCAGATGCTCTTTTTGGTCTTCTGTTTAGGATATCAGTTCCACCACTGTAACTTAAAGAGAGGGGAGAAGAACCAACACAAAACACCTTCAAATGTTGTAAATCTGGAATACAAAACTGAGGTTTATTAAAATCACCACTGCCTAAACAGAGATCATTAATGCATTGAAGGGAGCTTATTTTTAGCTCAAATTTTGTCAGAGGTGTTATCAGAAGCTTTTTTTTTTCTTTTTTTTCTTTCAAGCAAAAGGGATGGGAAGGGAAAACTTTGAAAATCAGATGTTGAAAGCACTCAGTGCCTTTCTGGTTATCTCCAACAAGCTCAAATTTAAAGGATTACCCTGCCTGCTGAGGGCTCGAGGCACACACTGCAGCAGCAGCTGCTTCATCAGTTTTCCTGTTAAAAAAGGCTGGGAACAGCATGGAAGCAGTCAGGCTGTCTGTGCCAGTGAAATGAGTGTAATAGGAATATTTGGAAGAGTAACTGAAAGAGAAAGGTTACATTGATGAGAGAAAAGCACTGGCCTCCATCTCCAAAGTAGAACACTTGCTTTGTGATTTTATTCTCCCAATTTCTGACAAAGAACTGCTGTAATAAAGCATCAGTACATGGTAAACTCTATAAAGAAAACTGAGGTGGAAAATATGCCCTCACCTTAAAGACAAGAAACGAGGCAGGAAATCAAATCAATGGTCTGTTCAGGTGATGCCTCTAATTTGTATGAATTAGGGTGGCTGAAGTACTTTTCCTGTAAAGGAAATTGCTGCAAAGATTACAGAGTTGTCTGATATTAGTGCAGAGCTGCTGGGGGGGCAGATAACACATCAGAGTCCTGGAGCGTGGGGAGAATCCAAACTAGGGTGGGTTTAACTGCCAGAAAGCAAATAAGAGACTGGAATGTTTCCACTGATCCATTAGTGAAGGGCACCTGCCACCTCTGAACACAGAAAAGCAGAATTTAAAGCTTCTCTTCCTAAAGCAAAGTTCCTGTGGACAAAAATTTCCATGAATTTTAGCACCCAGCCAGGCAGTTCACCTATAAACATTTAAGAACAATTGTCAGACAAAAACTTTTTATTAATCCCACTTTCAAAACTTCCCAACACAAAAAGACAAATGTCTGTCACTGCTTTGGATACACCTGTATTATCAGAACTAGGGGAGAAGGAGGAATTTGCCTTAAAAACCACAGTGGAGGAAACAAATAAAAGAAGGAAAAGGGCACATGAAGGGAAAGAGAACTTTAAAGCTAAGCCAGCTGCTGTGTCTGAGGATCCTAAAGATGTTAGCAAAAGATACCATTTAGGTAATTTCAAAGCCACTCAATTACTGGGTACAATTAAGCATGTCCTCAACAAGAGAGCTGGAAGTCCCCAAACCCTCTTTCCATCAAAGCACCACGTTGGCCAAATGACCTTTTACAGCAGTTAGATTAATTGCATTAAACCTTACACTTTCTGGGGAGCAGGAAGAAAAAAGCTTTTCATACAACACAAACACAGCAAGTTCAAAAGGACAGTTGGGGCTGTTTGATAAAATTAAAACCACCCAGGATGATTTTAACTGCATTTCCTCTTTGTTCTTTTAATTATCAAAGGCCTGTAAGGCAGTAACTTACAGCACAGCTGGATTTGCCTGGACACAGATCCCTGTGAACTGGAATTTTGGAGCAGGGAAAGAAAGGGAATTCACTCCCAATTGATTCTGAGCAGAGGCTTGCTGCTGGTCTGGGCTCCTGCTGGAGTTGGGAAGAATGGAGTGTGGCAGGAGAAGTTCAATGTTCAGTGGAAAGCTGTTAAATTCTATTCTGCAAGGTGCAAGTCCCTTCTAAAACATTTGACAAAGTGTACTTGACCTTAGAGACTCCTCCTGTGCTTCTCACCACAAACCTGATCATACAGAGACCCCAATTTATCCCATTAACACCCCTGGTGTGGCACCTTCCAGCTTGGCAACATAAAACCACATTTGGAGACACAAAATTCCACCTGCAGACAAGAAAACTTACATTGAATTAAAAATAATAAATAAAACAATCCTAAAAATTAGCAGCACAAGAACAGTTTTCTTTTATTCTGTTATTTCTTTGTAGTAATAATAAAAAAAGCCAAATCAAGGTATTTTCAAGAAGTTTTAATGACAACTTCACAGAACATTCCTTAGCAAATGATGTCTTGAGCAGCACTTAAAACACCTCTTGATCTTCTTGGCTCTGAAGCACACAGAGGTGGAGACTGAACTGAGTTTTCCATGTTCACTGCAAAGCCAGAACCTGCTGTTTGTCCTCCAGAATTGCTTCCTCAGCATCCATTTGGCTTTCCTCCCAGTCCCTTAAAAGAAACACACCCCAGTGATTTCCAGCACCTCCAATTCCCCAAGTTCTCTGCTTTAAGCCTTGCTGACATTTGTTCACATCTGTTGAACTAAAAGGCACACAAACAGCTTTCACTGGAGGTTTTGTCAGTACAAGCTACTCCAATTCAGCTTTTCCCTCTGTTTTTGTCACAAATCTCTGAATCAGCTCTAACCACACAGCATGGAGGTCACTTCAGTGATTCTCTGACTCTTGCTGGTTCTGAGATCCCAGGGAAAAAAAACCAAACCAGTGAGACACAGAACTTTAGGAACTTCCTTTTTCCCAGTCATCTGCTCAGTGGCCAAGGCAAAAGAACAACTCTCTGGTGAGTTAGAGGTTAGCAGCTCTCCTGCTCACAACTTTTCAAAGCTACCTCACAACCCAAGAGTGTAGATGATTTTTAAGAGATTTACTTCATAAATCTCAGAGCTAATACATTTTAAAAAGCCACAATCCCCAAATTTATCATTTGGGGTCTAAATAACAAAATACATCCCTCAGTTCTGACTCTGAGCTGCCTGAGAAGGGGCTTAGAACACCAAGACACCAACAGGTCATGCTGACATTTGTAATTAGCAGGTAATGCACAATTAGAGAGTTAGGGCTGGTTTTCTTTCAGTTCTGGCATGGTTGGCATCTTGAATAATCTGAAATACCATAAAAACACAACCAGCAAGTTGAACTTACCCAAAAATATCAAATGTGTCGTGGTCTTTCAGCTCCAGGGTGTTCTGAAAATCTGCATTTCCAAAGATCTTCTCCCAGGATCTGCTGGAGGAGGCTCCATCTTCACAAATCAAGCTGGAATGATTTTCAGGGCCTGGAATGTTTTTGCAGCAAACATGAACAAAAAGATGCAGAATCTCCTCTAACAGCTTGAAAAAAAATTCACAATATTGAGAAAAACTCACCATTAAAAGTGTCAAACCAACACTAGCTGATGAAAAATATCACTGCAAATTAAGATTGTACTTTTCAATATATTTGTAACTTCTTTATTAACACCTCTCAATTCACCACCTCCTACTTCAGAAGTATCTTTCAGATAAGAAATACATGCTTTAAGTATTCTGCACAATGCCACAAATTTTGTGTAAGGGGAAACACTGAGTGATTGCAGAAAGCCCAAAAGTTTGGATCCTTTTTTTTTTTTAATTTAAACTAACATGAATAAAATATAGACCCTTTCCAATATTTTCCTGG
Organism: Polioptila caerulea; assembly: GCA_013397295.1. NCBI lineage: Eukaryota > Metazoa > Chordata > Aves > Passeriformes > Certhiidae > Polioptila > Polioptila caerulea. The sequence continues at coordinate 122,588 of VYXF01011003.1, forward strand.
GATTCAAAATTGACAGCTTCGATTTCTGCACACAGCATTATTTAAATTAAAATGTCAATCTGCTTGCTCATGATGTGAGAAATAATGTAGAGCTACATTTCTTGGGATGGAGACAGTTGAAATTGAGAAAGGTAACACAAAAGTGCAGATGCAGTTATTACTTGTGTCCCTGTTTCTCAGAGTTCATGTAATCAGACTTGTTTCTGTGGCAGGAAGAAATCCTTTATTAGATCACTCCCAAATTGTACCAGAGACTACCAACACACACAAATACAGAAACTTCTTCTGCAGTTTATTCTCAAAATATTCAAGCTCAGAGGGGAGTAAAAGGGCAGAAGCAAAAACAAAGCTAAATAAAAAGAATTATTGGTGATAGCTGAAAAGAGGTCATTTTTAACTCTAAAACCTATTCTCACAAAAAAAAAAAAAAAACAAAATACAAATGCACAAATTAAGATCTAAAAATGACAAATTCAGAGTGCCTCCATTTGACACAATTAAAATTGACCTAATTAGGACCCCAGAACTGTGGCTGCCCCTACCTGGCCGTGGCATCCATGCTGCCAGCACAGGAGAAAGTTTATTCTGAGCCTGGAAAGCATTTGCAGCTCTGCTCAGCTGACTTCCCAAGACACCTTGAACTACAGAGTCATCAGCATATTCACTCAGGCTCCTCTCAGAAACCCACTGCCCCTCTCCTGAAATCAAACATTGTCAGAGGAGATTACCTGCAGGTTTTGTGTTAATATGCATTTACTGATCCTATGTTTGCTGCATTTAATGTGTGAATTAAAGAAGCCTCACCACGAATTTTTTACAGATATATAACAGACTAAAATCTTGATTTTAAGGGATGTATTTAATCAGATTAATGCTGTTCACTTGTTGTTTCATACACACCATGAAAAGAAATAGAAACCTCATGGAACTCTATTCTCAGGGGATATATTTAGAGAAATAGTTATAATTACATAAAGTACATTGTATATTATACAAAATATATATTGCACAGAATATATATAACCATATAAAATTTAATTATAACTATTAAATTTCTGGCACTAGATTTCCTCAAAGTAGGAGTTTATTTTCTCCTTGCCCAGCACCACTTGTGTGGCACAACTGTTACTCTCAAGTGACTTTTAATTCAAACCAGCTGAAAGGTAACTGAATAATGATAAATAAATATGTTTTTGAGAATTCAGTCACCCAACAGTACCTGGAAAAGGGATCCTCCTGTCCCTAGGGCTGGAGGCAGCAGCCAGGGAAGAAGGTGCTTCCAGTTTTCCCTGTTTAAGCTTTGTACCTACAACAAAGAAACCTTCAAGGCCCTGATATGATGGAGAAGCACATTTCTGTCTTTTGGCCACATCCTGCAACTTGAATAAAACAGAGAGATTAGAAATGGGAAAGGAGACAGGAAACTTTATAAATTTATAAACAGGAAACTTTATCACTTGATGTAACCTGCAAGTTTAGGTTAATAAAATGCTCAGTTCATAGAACTTAGACTGATTTCAACAGCCAGCTGTAACAGATATTCATGAGGATGATGGTTTTGCTCAAGTTATGCTTTAAAATTCTAAAAACCTCTCATGTTGTGACAGTTTGAGTCTTTCTTTCACTGTGGACATGAAAATCAGATTTTCTTTGTGTTCACTTTTGGGTACATGAAGGAAGGTGATCACTGTGTAACAATTACTCCAATGTCCCAACCTTTTCTATTATTTTTTGCTTTTTATTTTATTTTCAGCAAAGAAGGATCTGAATAATTTGTTAGATAAGACTGAGCACCATTTTTTGGTCATCCAGACAAGAGGTAAAGTACTGTTGATACAAACATGGGAAGAGTTGCTCCTCCAACACCTTTTTTTAAAGGTCTGAGTTTGTTCTCTTTTCCTTTTTTTGAACATTAAGAGAAAACTGGTGACACAAAGTGGAGCCTTTCATCCCCTACATATCAAATACAGCAGGCAGTGACAATCCCCAAAATCTAAAGCAGATGAAGCAATTGCTAAATAGATTGAGGATGTGAAGGACACCAAAACTTACTGCTGAGGGTTTTGTAATTCCAGGTGAGCCCAAACTCAGACTATTGCAGACACTGCCCAGTTCTTGTGGCTCTCTCCTGCTTTTCTGCACTTCTGTCTCCAGCTCATCCCTGTTGCCCTTCACTTCAGTCCCAAGGAGATCTTTGCTCACTCCTCCAGTGGGGTCAGAGATCTCCTCAGGAAGTTCACAGGAGCTTGGGGATCTCCCAGCCTTTGGTTCAAGCCTCTCCTCCTGCACTGCATTTATTTCCAGATCACTGCAGACAATCAGTTTTTCTGTAAGAGCACACCAAAATCATGAAAACAGCAGTATTTGTCATGAATATTAATTACAACCACTATGTTTTCTTCATGAACTTAAAATACAGAATCGCCATTAAAGCTAAAGAAAGGCAATCATGGAAATTTAATAAAATTTCCTTAAAAGCATTATAAGGTCTGAAATGCATCCTATCAGGCTGTGAAGGATTCTGGAAGTTGGTTTCCTCTGTTAAACATGTTTATCACAGTGCTCACACAGCCCATCAAACTCTAATCAAATCAAATTGTGATAGCCCAGAGAATAGCACATAATTTAATGACCTTTAATTATTTTTTCAGACCACTGGAATTGACTAGCCCATCCTAAAATGATATAAACTGAACACATTTACATATTTTCAACAAAGAACTTAACTTTTCACATTTACCTTGAGAAACTTCTTTAGGAGAAACAGGATTTCTGTTGAGAGGAAAAAGTAAAAATCATCAAGTGTCAGCTGAGGAAGTTAAATGAAAACTTTCCCATTACACCCATTTGTCTTTTAAGGGGCTGGTTTTGTGTTGTTCTAATCTGTAAATGCTGAGCTTTGATAGAGCAAGGGGAAAAGACCACAAGAATTACAAAAAAAAACCAAACCAGGTCACAGTTAATCAAATAAATGTTGGGAGATCAGAAGAACTGCAGATTTATTAGTTATTGTTTTTGTCTGGAATCACAAGGTTAGTTAAGTCAGACTATCTCAAACGTTCACAGCACTGATCAGTGGTAAAATCTGCATGTGAGTTCCTGCTCCTGCTGAGGTAAGAGCTCAGAAAAGAGGATTTCACTAAAATCCAAGACAGGCAAATGCAAAGAAATGCATCTCACATGAGTTAGGGTTTCCAAGTGATGCCTCTCTAGTTTCAGGCAATTAACATTCCTTAGCGCCTTTAAAACAGTAATAACTTAAATCTAACTGCCCACAAAGAAAAGCCCCATTTCTTAGGGACTAACCCCAAATTTGGGATTGTTTCCTTTTCTCCCCACAATCTCTGCATTTCTGATACCTTCCACACTCCAGTGGGTCACTTTTTCCTTGCTTGTTCATCCCCACAGCTCCAGGTTCCTCCAGTGAAGAGTTGGAAGATTCTTCCAAGTCCTTGCTATGAGACTGCATAAAAAAACATAAATAAAGAGACCCACACTCAGCAACAGATTAAAATTTTAAAAACAAATAAAAAATTTTAAAAGTGCTGAAAAGTTGCCAGACTTTATTTGTGTATAAATAGTGAAGGTCCCTGAAGACAACAGAAAAAAAATCACAGGGAACTTTTTGGAACAATCAATTTTCCACATTTGCATGGAAAACAAACAATTTCCAAAATTTTTTCCTTATTGGAAGTTATTTAACTGTTGTTATTTTAAATATTAACAGATTAAGAATTGAACAAATCAGTTCATTGTTGAGATTCATCAAGTCCTTCATCAGTACTCACATCATCAAGGAACTCAATTTTCAGAGAGGACTCTGCATTTTCAGAAACAGGGTTGGATTCTTCAGCTTTATAAACAGATGCCCAGTATTTCTTCACCTCTTCAGCTGTGAAATAGAAATATTTTCATGTATTTCAGTTTTTCCTGTTCAAAACACGCTGAAAAATGCAACATTTTTATTTATTATGAAAAACCAAAAAAAGCAGAAAAATTTTCTGCTTTTAGCAGGAACGGGTTAAGAGAGGAAACGTTCAGCAATCACAGAAAAGGAGTCTCAAGGAAAAGCTATTTCAGATTGAATAAGCAGAAATCTGTTACACCTGTTAACTCCTCAATGTCATCTTCATCATCACCATCCTCTCCTTGGTCCCCTCCTCCAGCCTCAGCCTGATGAACACTCAGGGCTTGCACAGGCCTTGAATCTTTCATGTAACTCGCAAAAAATTGATCGACAGGAGTTCTGAAATAGGAAAAAAAAATCTAAAAAATTTATATTTTTTAATATATCACAAAAAAAGAAAAACCTTATCAGTCTATTTACTGCAGCAACATTAACTCCTAATTTCATTGAGGTAACTTTTCTCCTCAAGAACTGATAAAACAACTCTGCAGTGTTCATAAAAGAATCCTGAAGGTTCCTTTTCCCAATAAAACTCCTGTAGCAAATACCCCAAAATGAAGCAACTAAATATCATAACCAGTCTTCAAACTCTACAATGAACTGATAGCAAAGATAATCCCTCCAAATACTCACTCTGCAGGAATTCTGAGCTATGAAGTGATCAAGTCTATTATAATCACTATATTATTAAAATAAAGCCCCTGTATACACTCCTGGTAATATATCAAATATTTTACAAGTTTCCTCTGGATTGTTGTTAACTAGGTATTTCTGAATTCTTTCATTAGGAGCAGCAAATTCAACAATACCTCCTGTATTTCTTCAGCAGGAGTTTCTCCATGTAGCTCAGGCCATCCTTCTGGAATTCCACATGGATGGGTTCCTTCAGAGCAGTAACGTTGGTCTGAACCTCACAAACCCCCACAGGTTCTGACAGAAGTATTAAAAAAAAAATAATTATACAGCTGTCCAGGCTTAGAAACTTGCTCTTCACCTCCATTATTCTTGAATGAACATCACATTTGGGTCTGTGCTTAGCTCAGTCTTTGCATAACTCCAAAGTTTCCATGACCAGCATTGTTATATTTACAGAACACAGTCAGTAGTGGGGGCAGCCATAAAAACTCCTTTATTACAGATTACTACACTGGAGCCATAGAAAGAGTGGGGGGATAGAAATCCATGGCTCCACAGACCAAAATCCCACAGAAAAGAAGAAAAAAATAATCAGTTTAATATTATTTTGTACAAAAAGCCACAGAGAAAAATCACCATCCATGGGCTAGAGGAACAAGACACAGATTGGATTTGCACAAATCCAATCAGACCAGAGGAATTTTCCATATTTTTCCATGCATACTTCAGCTGATTGCAGCTTTTCATTAAGACAAAGAAATATTAAGAGCCTGTGGAAGGCAAGCAGAAAATGTACTTGGATAGAACACACAAAATCCTGAGCCCTGCACATTCCTTGCCTCAGCTCAAAACTGGTTTTCTGTTTGAGCATTGCAGTTCGTGCTGAAGCACCACGTGAGACACAAAGCCACAGGGGGGTACAGGGACATGGGCTGGACAACCTGGCCACTGCCAGAGTCAGCACAAAAACTGAGTTAAACACCCTGAACACCATCACAAAAACCTTCAGAGATGATTGTTATTAATAAAGGCACGCTGAGAAAGAATAAAATGGGTTTTCTTAGCTTCACACAATATCTGCATTCACTAATCTAAAATCCAACTCCCCCAAATGGCTCCTGTTGCATTTAAAACATCATTAAAACAGAACAAACCATACCTGATGGGACCCCACTGGCACACAGATCTCCTCCAGGATCACTTTTACCTTTTCTCCACTGAAGCAAAGCTTCCTGAAAAGACTTTGCAGATGCCTCTTCATCAAAGGCACCACTCAGCAACAATCCTTTGTCCTGCTCTCCAAGGCTTGCACTGGTTGGTTCTGAGGCTGGTTCCTAAATCAGTTCCACAACATTACTGAGAAAGCATTTCTGACAAGCAGAAACATTCTTAGTGTCAGCTGGGGAGCTGCAGCACTCAATTTTCTGGGCTCAGCTGAGCTACCTGGCAATCAAGATGACTCCCATTTTATGTGATCTTGCTCACAAGTTAAGATTTATCAAAAGCTAAATAAGAAAAACAAAAGTTTTCATTTATCAGACACAAAAAAATTCTACTTTTAAAGGTTTCTAGTGTCAGACAGCAGGGACCACAGACAGTCACACCTCACATTTTGGATCTAAAGCCATGGACACCACATCCCATGTACAGGAGGGATTCAATGAGCCATTTAATGCAGCATGTCTCATTTAAGGGAATTTATGAGCTATGTGCTTTACTAATGAAGAGCTGCTTATTGAAGCTTCTCAGTGGACAGGGGCACATCTGGAGAGGTCAGCAAGAGGAAAATGGTCATTTAAGGGGCTAACTGGGATAGCCATTAAAACAGCAGTCCAGGGAAGTCCAAACTGTAATTGATGAGATTGATTGAAAACAGCTACAAAAAGAGAAAAACAGTCCTACACTGGGACTTCAGTGATTTTTCAACATTTGTTATAGAATAAAATTATTGTGGAAGGTTTTTATTACCAACTCTTGGACGATTATCAAGCAAAACCACGATATAATTTATGAATTTATGAGAATGTGTAGGCAAAGGATCTTCCTCCAAGTGAGGGACCTGTTCTTACCACAACAAAGCAGCAAAGGAACAGGCACAAAGTGTAGTGAGCCACTCAAACACAGCAGCCCCTACACGTTCGGGATGTTTTCCCAGCTCCTCCTCTCCACCTGCCCTGTGCTTTACCCGACCCAGGCACTGCTCGCACATCCAATGGCCCCCGTGACTTGCTGGAGCGATGAATGGTGGCTGCTAAAGGCGGCAGAATCCGCGCGCTCAGCGCATCCCCCGACCCTCCCACTGCAAAGCGGGGCCAGCGCGGTGCCAAGCGCAGTGTGTGAACAGGGGATCAGCGGGGAAAGCGTCGAGCGAGCCGCGGTTCCGTCCCTCGCAGCAGCTCCGGATGATTTCCAGAGGATCCCCCGGGAGCCCCCGGGATGCGGCGTCCTGCGGGGGCGCAGCGCCCTCGGGCGGCGGCTGCCGGCACTGCGGCACCGGGCCGGGAGCGCTCCCGAAAATCCGCTGGGAAAACGCGAGCCGCGCTCGGTGTGCGCTGCGGGGAGCGAGCGCTGCTCCCGGTCCCGGAGCGAGAAGGAANGGGAAAACGCGAGCCGCGCTCGGTCTGAGCTGCGGGGAGCGCTCCCGAAAATCCGCTGGGAAAACGCGAGCCGCGCTCGGTCTGAGCTGCGGGGAGCGCTCCCGAAAATCCGCTGGGAAAACGCGAGCCGCGCTCGGTCTGAGCTGCGGGGAGCGAGCGCTGCTCCCTGTCCCGGGGCGAGAAGGAAACGGAGCGAGCAGGCAAAACCCCCGCGGGTTTGCGGGCAGGTTATCTTAAATTGCAAAGCCGCACGTGTTTTTCTCCTCAAAGGAAAAGCGTTACAAAGACACAAAGTAGCAGTTCCTTTGGAGGGTTAGCGGCTCCTGGTTTAATAAAACAATGGAAATAAATCACATCGTGGATTACGGGGTTGGGGAGGGGGATTGCTCTGAGAGATGATAGTTTTTTAGAAAAAAAAATATTCTTGGCTTATTCAGCAGTGGAACTTCTCCATTCACTTAGATTACTTTAAAAATTGAGTTGTATGAGATTACACCACTCTTTGGGGGCTGGGTTTCCTATTTATTATTCACTTCCTATTTATTATTCCTATTTCCTTCTTGCTAAAAGGCAAAATACCCATATTAAATAGCTATCACCTCATATTTGATAACAGAAATTCCCAGTTGAACACAACCAACAAGGTGCCAGCTTAGAAAGCAGTCAGAAGTCAACACATGCCCCAGGCTTTATCTAAGGATTTAAAATTATAAAACATCCATGGACCACTTAATTTTGCCCCCTTTGCCTGCAACCATGCATCTTATTTTAATCACAGAGAAGTGTCCCTTAGCCAAGGATGAGATCAGCCTTCTTCAGTCATGCCCACATGCTGGGCAAATTAATAAAAATATAGTTTAAAGAAATTTAATTGTTACCAGTTAAGGAAATGGTCACAGTTCTGATAACAGAACCATTTAATCTGTTTCTTTGCATTCAGGGAGATCAGTCTGTAAAATTTCTCTCTACTTTATGGGACTAAGTAATTACCAGAGACAAAGTAAAATGTGTGTCTACATACTGACACAAAAAAAAAAAAATCCACACACATTAAATTGTGTTACATGAGAGTTATTTTTAAACCATTTACTTACCAGCAGCCTACCCTTAATTTCAGGTGGTCCACAGGCCATTCCCTTCACTCCCAATTTTTCATGAGCTACAACATTTCCTCTTTCAGGCTTAACTGGTTTTTTCACTGGCTCTGGGGGGAAAAAAAAACAAACAAACAAACAAACAAACAAACAAACAAAAAAAAACTCAACCAGTGTTCCACTCTGATTTCTTCATTGTTTAATTGCAGCAACCTCTAAAAGCAATAAACCATCAGAAGTTTGTTCAAGTTTTATTTGGTTAAGAAAAATGTCTTTACCTTGAATCTCTTTCTTGAGTACTTGCAACTTCACTTTTTCTGGAGAAACCTAGAGGAAAGAATATTTACACATCCCTGTATGAGGTTCTAATGATAACAAATAAAGAGTAAATTGTATAGAAGAAAATGGTTTTAGGGAAAGAGCAGGGCATGCATTTAAAGGGAAAACTCCATGAATTGCTCATGACAGCCATGAAGCCCAGGACCAGTTTCCCTCCCCAGCCATGAAATATTGTCCCCATGACCCTTCCATGATCTAATATTCCAGTAATTAATAACTTTCAGCATTTTTGCGCCTCAGTTTTCCCCTGCAAACAGAGGTCACCCCACAGCCTCACTGCCCCTCACTCACTCCTTATTTTAATTTTACCCTTTTTCAAATTCTGCCCCATTCATCTCCTCAGCCACCCCAGCTGAAGTCTTTGAAGCAGCAACAGCTCTGAGTTCCTTGTCTCAGAGAAGGGGGAAGGGAAAGAGGTGAGCAAAGAAAACCTTTTCATTCTGATCCTCTCCTCTCACAGGCAGGGAGGCAATTTTATTGAAATTCTCATTTCCTGCCAGTTTAAGAAAAATTGCCACAGACTTTTCCAAAAGAAAATAATTACCCCAGTTGTACATCATGAAAAGAAAACAGATTCTTCAAAGAACTAGCAGGGAAGCTCTACATCCCTTCTTTTAGGTCTGAGCAAGGATGTCAAAGAACAAGAGTCAATAAAACTGAGTTAAAATAAAGACTTTGACTGTGGTGTATTTTATCTGTGAAGGCAGAGAATTTGCACTCCAAGTTTCACCCAAAGCCTTTCAGTATTTCAGATCCCTCATGGGCACCAGCCAGCCAAGGACAGGCTCCTGATGACTTCCACCACTACCAGTGCCACTCTTACAGGATTCAATCTGTAGGATAAGTGATAATTTGCTGTTTAAAGCCCAACAGATCACCCAAAAAAACTTAATGTTCCTCCAGCTCAAGGGGAATCAGAAGCTTGGCACAGAAAACTAAGCAGTCAGGAATTTTACTCAGATAGGGCTTAACCTTTTGGTTTTACAGTATTTGAAATTTTCCTGTTCTTCACCACAAATCCAGCTCTAACTCTTGTTTTACTTTAAATAGCTTTACTTGCAAATATGTTTTCCCACCTTCTTCTTGCTTTCATTGTTTTGTGCCACAGCTCTGGTTTGGGTGGTCCTTGGTCCTGCCTGCCCAGATTTCCAACGATAAGCACCTAACTTCCTACAACACAAGGCAAGAAAAAAAATTCAAAATTAGGCCTTCTGCAAGCAAGAGAAGCATAGAAGCTTTCCTTTAGCTTGTTAAATATGAACAAAACATCACAAAACCAAAATACTTACCTATAGGATCAGCAATTCCCCAAAGAACAAATATTCCCTTGCATTGAAACCTGCTTCATGCCTACTTTAATAGCAGTAAATACCACAAATGTGAAAGAAAGCACCTATTTTTAAACCATTACATTGGTCCAAGTTTCTAAACTGAAAAAAAAAAAAACCTTATCAATTCTCAAAGGTTGGTTTCAGAAGAATAAAAACAAAAATACATTTGGTGTGAGCCTTCATTGTCCCAGTTTACTCCAGGACTTCATCCAGCACTGCTAAAAATGCAGGAACTTTCAGATCCTTTCCAGCCCAAACCACTCCACGATTCCAGTGGTGCAAATTCCAAAGCCTTCTGTGCTCAGAGCTCACCACAGCAACCCCATCAGGGGCTTTGCAGGTACAAGGCTTTGAGAACAAAACAGGAACAGCTCCATGAGAATAGCGTGGAGACAAAAGTGCCACACATCCCCTGGAAAACACCGCCCCAGCAGCTCAGGGCAACGCTCACAGAGCTGCCAACAGCTCAAGGGAACCAAATCCAAGGCATCTGCATTCCCAGGGACAAAGCACAGCAGGCAGGGACTCAGGGAAAAGGAAGCAGATGCTGCAGAAATTTGCCAATGTTCAGAGTGGCTCAGATTTAAACCCCTGCCCAGCATTTGCCTCCTCACACCGTGCTTGGTTCCAAGCCTTGTTTGCCATCCTGCAGGAGAGGCCTCTCTGGGAAGCCACACAAATGTAAAAGGGGATCAAAAATAACAACAGCATCCTCTGCAGAAACCTCAGGAACAGACAAGGCTGCAGGAGAAACTGCCCTGTCTCCTGCTTGAAAACTAAGGTGACAAATTCAGTCAGGGAAAAAAGGAGAAGAGGGAACAAATGAGGACAAGGGATCTAATATCATATGAGAGCTGAAAATTGGCAAAGTCAAAGGGAAGCAAGTTTATCACTGGAAGAAAGATGGGAGAAAGGAGATAATATAACTGAATTCCAAACTCTACAAGAGATCCCATGTGGGGAGGTGGAGGAAGCCTCTCATTGGATTCCTTTTTTCCAAAGGGAAATTGAACCCATTTTCTGAAGGGAAACTGAACCTACCTCCTCTCTTCTTTTTCTCTGCTCATGTCTGACTGCAGCTGCCATAATCTCTTCTCCATCTCTTTGTTTTCTATTTCTAACTGTGCTTTCTCCAATTGCAATTCCTTCACAGTTCTGGAGGAAATTGTGAAATATTCATTAGAAATCACCTGGAAGTGAATAAGGAACCTGAAGAAGTTTAAAGCAGAAAAACAGAAGCTGGAAAATTTGTCATTACAGCCATGTCTCTCTTCTATCTCCCAGCAGGACTGAAAACAGCTCTGGAAAATTTAGGACAGGTCAAGTTCAAATTCCAGCACAAAAGTGATGCACAACAACTGTGCCTGTACTCAGAAAGGTTTGGGGGTTAATTATATTAAATTAAGCAACCCACTGACTTCTTTAGTGTGCTTCTATTATCCAGTAGACACACAGGGTTATAAAACCTGTAACTTAATCAGGGAGTAGATGAAAGCCTGAAAAAAGAAAGGCTTGTGGATAAAAGCATAGGGAAAATGCTAGAAAAGAAACACATTGTGATTCTTCTTGCTCTTGCACTCTTTTAATTAATGTTGCATTAAAACTTACTAAAAATTATGAAAACATAATTTCTAAATAAACACCTCAATCCCAATCAGACAGAAAGCACTTACTTTGTTTTTAATCTCACTGAGGTTCCAGCTTTTGAGCCTGGGAGAATTACAAAATCACTGATGTTCATGGTGCCCAGTATAACTTCTCCTAAAAAAGAGAATTTCAATGATCTACAGTTAGGAACCTGTTGAAATGGGAATTTGATTGAAATTAAAACAGTAAAAAAAACCTCATTATACATCCAGAAATATTCATATATAGAGAGAAATGGAGCACAAAGCTTGTTTATATGAAGTGCCAATAAAATCCTAGAACAACTCAAAATTAAATTTAACTGGGAAAAACCCCTTTTTCATTACATTTATGATACCATGGAAAAAGATTTTATTGGCTTTTTCATTTGGACAATTCCCTAAAGTTCAGTGCAAGCAGATTAATATTAACTAAAACACAGCTTTCTTGAGCCAAACCCATAGAAAGCTCCAACAGGGAGAAAATTGGACCAATGCCTACAAAGTCAAACCATCTCACCTGATTTGGGAAGACAAATTCCTTCTGTCACAGACAAATTGATACAAAGGAACACAATAACTCACAGAGCAGAGTTAATCCCACCTCTCAAGACTCCAGTGATACTTCAAGTACT
>VYXF01011003.1:134796-177043 GCA_013397295.1 Polioptila caerulea
GGCTATAAAATAAAGTATTCTTCCAAAAAGCAAATTCATACAGCATGGGGTTTAAACTGAAGGTGAACATCCAGAATGTTTGTGGGATAATTGCAGTTCAGTGCAAAACTGGGTATTTCCTGCTGCTGCTGGGATGCATAGGAAAAAGAAAGAGAAGTTGCCAGTGCAGAGACTTACAGCTGACAGGGTGCTCAGAAACTCCTCTGCAGCTCCTGGATCTCAGCTCCCTGGGGAGAGCAGGACCAAGTAAATGAGAAGGAGGAGCTTAGGATTAGAAATATCCCAAATGGAAAACTGCCTGGTCACAGATAAATCTGAAACTGAGCATTAATACAAATAAAATGTGTCCAAATATCCCCACCCACCCCAAACACCTCAATGGTATGTGGAACTTAAACCATCTGATGTCACAGAAGTAAAATGCAACATTTCAGTGCTGACAAAACAACAGATTTGTGCACAAAACATTTCCTATTGTGTCAGAAAACCCCAGCACTCAGTTCTAACAATTTCAGAACAGTTATTCTTTTATCACTTTCCAAGATAAAAGATTATATTGATTTTGAATAGAAGAAAGTTTTTCTCTTGGCAAATGTGTGCTGACAGGACCAGCACAGCTGGACAGGAGGAGGTCACACACTGGACTTGAGGTGGCCCAGAGGTTATTTAATAAAATAAAAATAGAAACAATTTAAAAAAATAAAAATAATAATAGAGGCAAATGACACAGGTCAGCTGAGCAAGCTCAAGGAGAAAAAGCAAGTAATTAAAAAAATACCATTTATATGAGCTAACTTTAACATATTCCACCAAAAGCAAATACTTAAAGGGATAAATACTTAAAGAGATGCTGTGGGAGAATATCAGAGATAAAAAGCCCTACAAAGTTTCAGAAACACTGGGTGGGAAAAAAACAACATCAAGTTGTGGGTAACAGGGGATAGAGATAGACAGTGAGCAAGCCCCTGAATTATGCTGAGAAAATACAGGAATTCCTTGAACAGCATAATCCTGTGGGGGACAAAAGCAACTGTTAAACACTGGGACTGGAAGACATAAAAAATGGGGTTAGTTTAAACAAAGCCCATGGGGAGATGCACACCCTGAGCCTGAGTGGCATCCTGAAATATCCCTGAGCTGGCCCTCAGGGCTGCCAGGGAAGTGCAGCAAAGGCAATCCCAAACTCCCCTGAAACAGACTGGGAATTTACATAAATACACACAGGAGTTCCCTCTCTGTCTGGGTTTTGTTTAATGAATCCTTTTTCTCTCTCTAATAGGCAACACAATTTGCCAGTGAGGCAAACACTAAAGCAACTCATCAACATAAATAAATCAAGCACTAATTAGCCACATCCTTTCTGCCTGCTCCTCTGCCACACTGGTACTCAAATTTCATCATTCCAGCAGGTTCCTCTGTGATGATAATGAATGTACAGTGAAAAGTAACAAAACAAAAACTGCTGTTTGGGCTAAATGAAACTTGAGTCAACTTTAGAGGCTTTATAGCTAAAGAAACCCTAATTCCACATAGCCTGTACCCCAGCTCAGCTCAAGTTTCTTCCTAATCAATTTATAGATGGGTTTGGAACTTACAGACAGCTGGAGATGGGTGTAGTTTATTTCACACTACAGGAGTTTAACCAGGGCAGAATAAATTCCAACAGCTTCCTCACATCAATAAACCCATAAAATCCAAAGGGATACTCCTGTCTGTGCAATAGCTCATACCCAATTAGCAACACCATGAAGGTGGATTTCATGCTACACTAAGCTCCATCCACTTACCAATACTTCAAACCAAACTATCTCCTTTGAAAAAATATTCCAAGTGAATAAAGAGTTTGTCTAGCACCACTCTCCACCCATTTGTTGTTCATTACAATGACTGAGACTTCTGGTCCTTCCAAACATTTAGCATTATGCTAAGTACTTTAAAGAAAGAGGGAAAAAAATGACATTAAAAAGAGAAGAAAGAAAAAAATTACACCACATAAACTTTAATTCAGGTATGCTGAAATAATCCCAGTCTTTCTGAATAAATTCATATTCTCCATGCCCAAATGTCTGTGACACCAACCATTTCAGACTCCATTTTCTACTTTTAAACCAATTATCCATTTTTATGTGTAACACCATACAACATACATAAAGTAAGATCAGCAAAAACAACATGAAAGCAGCTAAATGCTGCTTTCCCTAAGTCCTTTTACCACATTTTGCAATTTCACCATGCTTTGGAAAGATGCATTACCTTGGTAACTCTGCAAACTCAACACCTATTTCTATGGGTTGTGTATCATCACTGCTGTGGTGGTTTGAAATAGCTTAGTTTTAAGTTAAGGAAAAAAAAATAAAGCAGTTAAGGGAAAAAAACATAGTCAACTCGCTACAACTGTTTAAACAAGAATTGTAACTTCAGCTGCATTGTAAATAACTCCAAACACAAAGGCCATGAGCAGGATGGTCTGGGCTCTCCAGCAATCCACTAAACAAACAAACACAAAACACCAGAAAAAAAAACCCTCCAAACTGCAAACCAAACCCCCCCACGTTACAAACCATGTTTCACGAGAGGAAAACCTTCTTACCCACACTATAGAGTGACAGTCACCAACCTGCGAGCTGCAACAGCTCTGCCCTGAGCAGAACTGGGGGAAAAAAAGCAACCGAGGAGATAAATAACAGGTGGGGCCATAAATAACAGATAAGGTGATGATCAACAAGTGGGGCCATAAATAACAGATAAGGTGATGATCAACAAGTGAGGGGATGAACAACAGGTGGATAATGGCAGAGGAGTCCGCACTTGCCTTCAAGGCTCCTCTCAAGCTCCCATGTGCGATGGCTTTGCGGGTTGTACTCGGTCCCGATGGCGGCGCTGGGGAAACACAGCAGGGCACAAGGGCAGGCAGGAAATAAAGGTGTCAAAAGCCCCGTAGTAAAGCGGTGGGGTTGTTTGGGGTTTTTTTCTTTTATTACCGGTGTCTTCTCAAGCCTGATGAAAAGTCGGCGGGGCAGGGAAGAACGAACTGCCTGGACCCGTAACCTGAAAGCAGAAAGGGGTGAGAGGGGCGATAAAGAGAGCAGTGCGCGGCCAGGGCGCCGCCGGGCACAATCTGGGGACATTTACACAACTTACAGCGGCCCCGGGCACCTGAGCCCTCCTCGGGCACGGGACGAGCCTCGACTCCGGAGGGGAGCTCCCGGGGCTCACCCCGCCGGAGCTGTCCCGATGCCGGGCACTGTCCCTGGAGCTGTCCTGGTGCCGGTCCCTGTCCCTGGGGCTGTCCCGGTCCCTGTCCCTGCGGCTGTCCCGGTGCCGGTGCCTGTCCCGGTCCCTGTCCCTGGGGCTGTCCTTGGGGCTGTCCCGGTCCCGGTCCCTGGGGCTGTCCCGGTGCCTGTCCCGGTCGCTGGGGCTGTCCCGGTCCCTGTCCCTGGGGCTGTCCCTGGGGCTGTCCCGGTGTCTGTCCCGGTCCCTGGGGCTGTCCCGGTCCCTGTCCCTGGGGCTGTCCCGGTCCCTGTCCCTGGGGCTGTCCCTGTCCCGGCCCCAGCGCCCTCGGTCCCTAGCGTGGCGCCGTTGCCATGGCAGCGCGGGAGAGACCATTGTGCGCCGGCGGGCAGGGGGGGCGAGGGGAGAGACGATTCCGCGCGGGGGGCGCGGAGCTCTGCTGAGGGCGGACCTTCATTTACCACAGGAGCACGGAACAGCCGGGGTTGGAAGGACATTCGAGATCAGCCGGTGCCACCCATGCCATGGCGGGGACACTTTCCACTTGTTGCTCTCAGCCCCACCCAGCCTGGCCTTGGGCCCTGCCAGGGGCGGCCGCGGTTTCTCTGGGCGCCCTGTGCCGGGGCCTGCCCTCCCTCACAGGGCGCAATTCCTTCCTCATCCAAACCTGCCTTCCGTCAGTTTAAAACCACTGCCCCTTGTCCTCTCACCCTTCTAAAAACTTCTCCTCCCTCCTTTCAATGAGCCCCCTCCCATCTCGTTCCAACCTTTATTCCCAAACTTCTCAAAACGTCCCCCTGTTTGTCTTTGAATCCAGGTTTTTCTATGGTTTCACTTTACCGCGTTATTTATTCACCACTCCGGAGGAAGCAATCTGCGCTTCCTGCTCGTTTAATGCCGTGCTTTAAGCAGCTAAAATCTAAATCAATCTCACTGAGCTTCAAATGGCTTTTTTTTTGCAAGTTATCCCATTATCCACACTAACCTTTAGTTAGTGCTCAGGACCCACAGAGCTAAACATCCTTGTGATGTTTAATTTTCCACAAAAGCTCTATTTATGCCCACCCTGTAGATTTGTGCAGTTGTAGATCCATTTATCACACCTCGGCTCTTCCAGACCAGGTATTTATGTCTCTGCCAATAAATGATATTCCCCCTGCTTGCCCCTCAAAGGATACCTGGATTGCATGGCAATATTCAAGTTTGTATCAATTATATTGTTGCAGTTTATTTGCTTCGAATCTTGTCCTTCCAATTTCAGTGGCTTGACCATTATTTATAATTTATGCTCCTTTAGGGGATAAACAGCCCGCACAGAAAAGCTGGAGTTTCAGGAAAAAGCACTCTATGATCCAAGGCAGGATTTAATAAGGACAAAGTATTATCTGTTTGAAATTTATGCACTCTAAGCTGTATTTCATTTGGCAAATTTGCATTTGTCCCATATGTATTCAGGCTAGGAGGCACACAATAACTTACACCGTTTTTCTTCACATATAATCTGTCTGGCAGTAATTTTCCTTCATCATCTTGGTTACAGCACAGTTTTCAAGATTTTTCTTTACCCTGACAGGCAATTTGTGTGGAGAGCCTGTGGAAACACATATGGATTTATGGATTTTTTGATCTTGAGAAGGAACTCAAGTAGTTTGCATAATGTGTAATCAACCTGAAAATATTCTGTATTCTGGGCCTTACCTAGAGAATTGTTTTGTAGCATTATAACGTGTTCTTCCCTGTAGAAAAATGTTCTTAGTGGCCAGATGAATACAGTTTTTAATATTCTGTAATAATGCCTCACTGAAAGGCATGCCATTGTACATGGGACACTTATCTGTTATTTCCTAAGAAAGTAGAAGCAATACACTATTCTACATAAATTATCTTACATTTCTCAAGACTACTTTTAATTATAAAGCTTCCTCTAGGAAAAAATGCGATTTTAGAAGTAAGATAATTTCCTGCAGAAAAATTGGCACTGGGCATCCAAAACTTAAATGGTTCATACTGACTTTGTGAGCTTTGGATTTAGTACTTCAGAAGAGCATCAAGAGCCTGTTTTGTTGAGGTTTGTCCCCTGAGATTTACAGGCATGGGAGATGAAGTAAATGCAGGGTTTGCTGCTGGCATTCTCTACATCATCATATTTATAATTAGATTATTTCCATTTCAGCCATTTTACTTGTCTCCTCTGACTCTCAGTTGCATTTTTTGTTTTGTTTTCTGATTTTCATAAACATAATTCCTTACTTTTGCAACCAGCTTTCACAAATGTAGATCACACAAAGAAGCCAGTGCTTGCCTGATTTTTCCCAGAGTAAACATAAACTTTGTAAGGAAAATAAAAACTGAAATTCAACTCAGATCCATCTGGTGGAGTTGTACTGTAAGTTATAAACCTTCTGTGTTCCTGTTGCCATTCTATTCCTTTGTTCTCATACTGCTCCAAAAATGGCCAAAATGAACCAGATTAATTAACTTTTGGGGGCTTTTCATCCATACTAAAATATTTTTAACTCTTTTTGAAGCTCTGTATTTACAGCCACTGTTAGGAAGAACTCCTGAGCACAGAGGAGACTGCGGGACGAGGGACTGACCACGATTGGATTTAAGGGGCTTGTACCAACCCACATTCCCACTTTGATTTGCAATCCCTTACATTTGTTCCAGGCTTTAGGTGAGCTTCCAGATCCAAATTTCTGAGGCTGCAGGGCTGTAAGTTACATTAATACTGGAAATTAGGAATGATCAGGGAACATAATTTAATTTTTTCACAAACTGCCTTTGATCACTTTCCACAAACTTTTGTGAAGTTCAGATTCCACTTTCACGGCCATTGACCAAAGGCCAGTTTTAAAATCTCATAAACCAGGAGCTGCAGGAAATGAACTTTAAATTTCCTCTGGAACTGCTTGTTCTTATGACTAGGCAAGAAATAGAAGTAACATTATTTTTACTTACCTGATGACTTTCAATAAATACACTCTCAATATAAGCAGGATACTTTTTTCCCCTAGGAAATTGTGTTACTTATTAGTTGGGAATTATTGCTCCATTTTGTGCATACAGCCAGAACCTTGTTTTCCCTCTTCCTCCCCTGTTTTTGGCTGCAGAGGCACTCATGGAATGACAGCTGTCAATCAGATGAAGATGTTTTCCCTTGAGTCACATCAGATCCCATTTAAGATGGTCTGGAGCATTAAAACTGTTTAAATTCAGGGGAAACCCTGGACAGATTAATCCCTTTTGCTTGAGGGCGAGTTAAATCCATTGGGGAGCAAAACCCCAGCAGGGTTTGATTTACTGCCAAAATTTTCCTTCACACTTCCCAGGACAACACATGGAATTGCCTTGTTCAGTAATTTTTTAGCATTCTTCATAAAATAAAGATTTCCTTGCTCAGCCAGAGCTCCTGGTTTGATCACAAACCTTGGGCTCAGCCAAGCACAGGCAGAAATGAACTCAACACCTCCAAGCAGCAGAGCTCCCCTGATGCTGTTCACCTCGAGGTGTGCAGTGCAGTCCAGGCCTTTAATTTGTGCCTTGAACTAAAAACACACAGTGCCTTTATTGACCCTGCTTGACCCAAAAAACTCACCCAAAAGTATCCAGAACTGGAGCCAAGTTGGGAGGTTTTTTGTGAGGCCAGGTTTCATTTCCACGTTGCAGGCTCTGTGACCTGCAGCCTGCACATCTGAGGTTGATACCTCCAAGGAAAAGCACTTTGCTGTAATAAATGGGAGGATTATTTCCAGTGCTGGAGTGAATACAGCTGCTGGGTAGTGTTTTGTTTGTTCACTTTAGGAGGATAAAAGAAATGAACTTGTTTGAAGCCATTCAGGTTTAAGACAGGTTTTATCTCCCTGGTTGGAGGGAAAGATTAGCACTTATTAGAGCCTAATCTTAATGATACCCATTTATAAATAGGGCTTCAAATTGTCTAAAATATTTAAACACGATGAAATGTAAAGACTTAAGACAGCTGAAGTCTTCAGAGAGAAAAAAAACCTCGAAAACCTGAAGATTTATCTGCAAAGATTAAAGCAGCTTTAATGACAAAACCCTAAGAAAATAAAAAAAAATACCAGAAGAAGGAAAACAGAAGCTCTTGCTGTGTCTGTACAAGGCAAATTAAGTCATAGATGTGGTAAAAGGGCTTAAGAAATTATAAAAATGTAACCATTTAGCTGCTGTTTCATAGCCAGAGACATCACAGCTGTCTACCTTTGTCTAATCCTTTGTTTTTCTAAATCTTTATTCAGTCTTTGCTTTTTGTAGAGAAAAATGTTAATGCATTGAGCCATTTTCAGGCTTTAAAAATAGAAATGGCTTTTTTTTTTTCTTTTTTCTTTTTTCCCCTAACTGTAGGAAAGTGAGAACATAACTCCTGTTTGTGTGCAGGTGCTGTGGTGAAGCAGCACGGGAGTTTCTGGCTGATCTGCAGGTTACAGGCTCTGCCTTGCAGACATCTCACCCCTCAGCACTGAAATTTCCACCTCTGCCCAGGACCTTCCTTCCCTTTGGCTCAGGAGCTTCCCCATCATGAGGAAAATGGGTTTTTCATGCCCAACCCTGGGTGGAGCCTGGGTATGAAAAGCCTTTTCCTGAAGGTTTTCAGTGGAGGATGGGTGTGAAGAGCAGGGGGCTCCAGAGCTGAGAGGGCTTTGCCAGCAGGTCCAGGGCCTTTTTCCAGGTGTGCCTGTCAGGAGATGTCCCCACCAAGCTGAAGATCACCATGACAGCACCAATTCCACACAGATGGATTTTCCCTGGGCCTGCAGGGAATGGGCAGCTGGGTTTTTCTGGAAGTCTGGGCTGAATTTGCTTTGCTTTCCCTCACCTGATCCATGATGACACATTTTAAATGCCCAGGGTTGGACAGATGGGAGCCTGAACTCACCTTGCATCCTTTCCTCTGCTGCTCAGGCTCACAGCCCTGCTGCTCCTTCCTGATATCCCAAATTCCTCCGTGCTGTTTTTCACACAGCCACTGCAAGGCTTTTGCTGTCTTGCCATGATTTGCTGTTAATACAGCTCTCAAACAGCTCCTGGCTGGTTTAGGGCAGCTTTTACCTAAACTCAACAGAGAATTCTGGTGATTAGTAACATTTTCCTTCCATTTTCACAACTCCAGCACCTCAGTTTCTTTCCATTCCACAATGAGAAAAAACAGGAATCAGGAATTTGCTTGCAATAACATGCACAAACTTCCTAGAAAGGTTGAAACTGAGAAATCCTCAACTGAACTTTATTGGCATTCACTTGGCACGGCTGTGAGTGCACCTCACTTTTGCAATTCATCTCTGTAATAGATTTTCAGAGCTTCTTCAAAGCCTTGCCAAGTTATTTTGGTTGTCATCATCAATATTTTCTTCAAAAATTGGATATGAGAAACAGTAAATGGGCAGTTTATATGTGAATAATGATTAGCTTGAGCAGCAATACCAAATCATTTCCCATAGTCCTGGTAGAAACAGTTCAACGATTCCACATCTATGAAAGAGGCTAAGACACAAAAAGGAATGCAGATCACAGCCCAGTTTTACAGCCAGAATGCCAAGAGATCATCTTTTAAAGAACTTTCACTGGAATTGCTTACAAATATGAGGAAATGTTGCTTATTTAGCACATCTGTAAGGGGGAGAGAGATGCTTCCCTACAGAAGAGCTTTTTGTTATAATCATTAAAATTATTCTGTCTTGCAAAAGTTTGCAGTTTTAGTAGACTGTGTATAAAACATAAGGATGGTTTGGTCTGCTTGTATTAAATTCCTTTTTGTAGCTAAACCACTGCAGTGGCTTATTGAAACATGAAAAATTAAAAGCTCAGGTTCTGCTTTTCCAGGCTGGCAGGGATATCAGCTCCTAGAAATCCCATTTGTGATTTGCTGAATAACTCTGATCAGACCTCACTGGGGGCATTGGGGGGCAGGTGGGACAGAAAAGGGGCGGCAGCAAAATTCATTTGTGCATCCTCCAGATCTTGGTGGTGTTAAAAAAAGGACCTGCCTCATTCCAGGTTGAAGTTGCTGGGAAACTTCCCACTATAAAACATCTTTGCAAGTTCTGTGATGGAGAGAGGAGGGTGAGAGGGGATATTGGGGAGGAATTGTGCCCTGGGAGGGTGGGCAGGCCCTGGCACAGCGGGGGCTGCCCCTGGATCCCTGGCAGTGCCCGAGGCCAGGCTGGACATTGGGATTGGATCCATCTGGGACAGTGGGAGGTGTCCCTGCCATGGCAGGGGAGTGGAATGAGATGATCTTTAATACCCTTCCCAAATCATTCTGGGATTCCACGAAATTCCTGAATTCTTGCTGCAGGCTGTCAGAATTCCGAACTTTTATCAGTTCTGTACAAATTTGCAAGGTGTAAACTTTGGAAAGCTTTTTCTCCTCTGTGAATTTAGTAATGGAAATAAATGCTCTTCTCATGTCACTGAGCTCCTTGAGTGGAACCTGGAGCTCTGGATCAGCCATGGAAAGGCAGTGACAACGGATGGGAGAGGAAAACATCTCAGGAAGCTCACCTGAAACACTGACTGCAAATTCTTACATTTTATGCCAGAATTCCTTTCTTGATTTCATTTTAAGAATTACAACTGTCAGTATATCCACCTCTCACACAATCTGCTCCATATCCCTCCAAAGAAGTGGGAAACTTTATCCCTGAATCCTCTCAATGGAAGAGATCTCCACATTTCTGACCTCCTGGCACAGCTGGGTTTCTGTGATGGTACATTGTGATTTTTGCCTTAAGGTATTTCAGTTCTGCTTGAATTCTGCTGGAGGTGCCAGAGCTCTTTCCCAGAGGGAATTCCTGCTGTGCTTTGCACAGAAAACTCCTGACAGGATGCCACAATCGAATGTCATAATTGCAAACACTGGTACCCCACAGGTGAACCCTCCTTCCACGTAAAATCCCACAAAATCCCACTACTGCCTGTCTCACAGCTACCTCAGGGCTGTTTAAATCACACCTTGCTCATGGCTTCCCCAAAATTTTAGTGGAGAAATTAGCTCATGGCCAGTGTTAGAACAAAAATGTCTTCATAGTGCAAATGTTGCAGTCTGGTTGTTGGGTCCTTACCAGGCACAGGCAGAAATATCCATCAGGAAGTTGCTGACAATCCTGCAAATAAAGGAGGAAAGGATTCACCTTGTGACTACAGAAAAATCAACAAAAAACCAAGCAAGTACAAACAAGTTGCTGGATTAAGAACAAAAAACAAAAAGGGGAAAAGATGCTTCTAATTCAGAAGAGCTTCACTGGAGTATTTTTTTTTTTTTTTTTGTCTCAAAAAGCAATAGAAATTAATCATCTCTGCTGGCATGCCAGAGTTAGAGACCAAAACATTGGTCCTGCTAGTAAATACAAGTGAAGGTCTTGCTGTTAAAAATTCATGTGAAAATCATTCCAGCAGAGGAATAAGATCAGATATTTTCTTCCAGTTCCTGCAAGCTGACAAAGGAAAGAATTAGATACCAAGTCACAGCGTGCATGAATTAATCAATATGGATTTCAAATGCATCTCTGTGAGAGCTGCAATAGGAGGAGCAGACAATTATTGCATGGCCAAAACTGAATCCTTATTCTGACATTTAAGTTTCTCATCTTTCTTACCACTTAATGAATAAAAGCTGTACTTAACTGTTAATAATGAGATTTTAATTTCAGAAATAAGACCTTATAAGCTTTATATTTCCTAAAGCCAGTGATCTTTTTCAGCACTCCCAAAAAAACATGGGGCCTACATATTCAAAGGAAAGGGGAATTTATTTAATGCTAATCATTACTGTGAACTTTGGGTTTTCATCAGTTGCTAAATGGCCTTGGCATTAGAAAATACCACAGTGATAGATAATGTCACAGAACATTAACAATTCCATTTTTTTAATCAATTAAGCTGACCTTACCTACACTTATTATTTATTTGAACAAGAAAAATCTAAACACATCAGGGATATTACAGTCTAACTACCACAGGGTTCTCGAAATGCTTTTCCTTACCCAAGGCTTTCCATAATTCACCTCCGAAGACCCTAATAAAAACAGCAATTGTGGAATCAGTAAAAGCAGGAATTTCTTTTCTTTTTCTTTCACATATCCTACAAATGATCTGCCATTTATTCAAACCCATAATTTAAGCAATAACTCAGTTTTCACCTCAGAAAACAGCAGATTCTTTTTTCATTAAAGGCATTTTGTCAATAATGGTAGTGTGGAAGGATATGGGGAATTTTCTGTCTCCTCTCAGCGCCCCTTTGGCAAATGGAAAACATGAAATGCCATGAAATAATGAACATCTAAGTGGCAGTGGAGATGCTCAAGAAAAGGGGTTCACAACTGAAAATGTGCTGGTTACAAATGAAAATTTGATACTGGCAAACTCCATCATAAAAATAAAGTTAAATTAACTCCAATTCCCTCCTAGCATCCTTGCTGGATGAAATAAATCATTGTCCAACTTTAAAACAAGCTGAAAAGCAGATTAAGGACCAGAAAACTAAACAGAAATTAACTTAAAGGCAAAATTTACATTTCCAAGGCGTAACACAAAAATGGAGGCAACTGTCAGGGCCCAGCAGTCCTGGGTGTCCTGGAGCTGGAAGTTCTTCCAATTGTTTGTTTTTAATTAAATTACGAGAATCAACCATGGGTATCCTCACAATTTCTTTGTCAAGTCTTGTATTTTTACACTGACAGACAACAAAAGATAATGCACAGAAGTAAAATTGAAAAATATATATTACTTAAGATTTTTTTTTCTTCTTCTTCCCAAAATTCATTAAGCCAGGCTCAGCTGGCCTGTAATTCCTTTGTCCTACCACTTCCACAGCTGAAGTGTTTGGCCTAAGCTGAGTTCCTCCTCTTTTTGGGACTCTTGCAAAATCAGGTATTTCCCATGACTGTGAGAAAAATGGCTCAAATAGAGGCAAAAAAAATTGNGAAAGAAGTAAAATTGAAAAATATGTATTACTTAAGATTTTTTTCTTCTTCTTCTTCCCGATATTCATTAAGCCAGGCTCAGCTGGCCTGTAATTCCTTTGTCCTACCACTTCCACAGCTGAAGTGTTTGGCCTAAGCTGAGTTCCTCCTCTTTTTGGGACTCTTGCAAAATCAGGTATTTCCCATGACTGTGAGAAAAATGGCTCAAATAGAGGCAAAAAAAATTGCCCAGTAATTGATGATGATGAAGGCAATAATTAATTTTTGATAAATTTGGAGAACGTTCATTTATATTAAAATACCTGTTCTTGTTCTGTGGGAAAAATTCAACATCTCAGGGAAAAAAAAAAAAAAAATTAAGGTTGGGGCATGGCCAGGTCCATCCTTAGAGCAGTTTTCCAAGGCAGGGACATTTTGCTTGGTGAATTCCCAATGTCCCAATTCCCCAAGCTTTATAAAACATCATTCTGCATGACAATGTTGAGAAATGTTCCCGAGAGTTGGGAATCTAAAGGAAATCCCTGATGTTTTCTGAGCACTTTGGGGTCCCTGTCCCTTCCAGATCGTGTGGACAGCCCATGGTGCTGCTGACTTCCAATCCCCCTGGGCAGTGCCTTGAATCCACCAAGGATCAGAAATTCATTTCAGAGCAAACATTTAGGACATGGGGAAAAGTGGAGAATAACTGGCAAAAAAAAATCTGGGAAAAAAAAAACCAAACCTGTGGAGGATTTACCATCTGTTTTGTTTTCCATCCAGGTACTTCTGGGCTCTGAACAAGCTTTTGTGCCTTGGAAATTCACCAGTTTTCTGGGAAAAAAAAATCCCCTGTTGCTATGGAAATACCATCCCTTCCCGATGAGTCCTTCTTGAAGGTGGAGGACATTGGCGAGAGTAAATGTAAACTTTTGGGGGTTTTTGTGATGATGTGTCAGACGAAAGCAGCTGGAGCAGGGAGAATTCCTCACCCCCCAAAAAGCACTGGTGGAATCAGGCCCTGCCCGTGAGGAACACGGGGTGGCTGCGTGCTGGGGTCATTATCCCTGCCCAAAACCCACACAGAGACCCCTGGAGCTCCTGGCAGGGCTGCTGTGCAGAGCAGGGCTGAGCTGAGGGCTGGCCCCGTGCCCAGAGCTCTGTTTTAATGAAACACGAAGTTGAGAGGGATCAATAACGCTCTCCCCTCCCAAACAGCCCCTTGGAGCAAGCTCGGGGAAGGTGATGGGGAAGGAAATTAGATGTCTGTGAAAACTGGCAGCATTCCTGTCAGGTTCACACCACGGAGGCTGCCTTGTCATTCCGTGGCAAAGCTCAGCAGGGGGATAGAGAACAGAATGAAAGACAAGAGTGTGTGAAAAGAACATGACAGAAAACCTCTCTTTTTTCCCCTTTCCCCTTCCTCCTGCTTGTTTTTTCTCTCTGCCTGCATCCCAGCAGCCCCCAAGTGAAATTCCCCCAGATGTGACCCTCAGGATGAGCAGCCAGCCAGAAAGACAGACCTGGAGATGTTCAAATGCTTCCCCCCTCTCAGAGCCCTCCCAAGGACACAACCTGATGGCTCCTGAGGCTGCTCTCGGCCCTGCAGGACTGGAGTGGGCAAGAAAACGAAGCCACCCCTTCAGAATTAGGACCCAATCCATCCTCCTGCAGCTCAGACTTGTGCAGTGATTTATGACCGAGTTCCTCCCGCCCCTACGATGCTCTCCCCATCACAAACAGGCTCAGGGACCACTCAAAAAAATTAAAACGCAGCTCAGCATAAGCATGGCAAATCTGTCTGTTAACCTTATGAGTTTCTTCAAAGGGTAATATCCAATGAAAATAATTTCAAAAGCAACACATGGAAAAAAAGCAATTTAAAGATGGTGTGTCAGTGAGATCCTGTGGTTTGCTAATAAATTGATATCAGGAGCTGAAATGTTGACAGAATCCCAGAATGGTTTAGGATGGGACATTCAAGATAATACAGCTCCACCTCTGCCATGGCAGGGCCACTTTCCACTGTCCCAGGGTGCGCCAAGCTCCATCCAGCCTGGCCTTGGACACTTCCAGGGACCCAGGGGCAGCCACAGCTGCTCTGGACAGCCTGTGCCAGAGCCTTACCATCCTCAGAAGGGAAGAATTCTTCCCCAATATCCAATCTAAACCTGCTCTCTGTCAGTGGGAAGCCATTCCCCCTGGTCCTATCACTCCAGGCCCTTGTAAATTGTCCTTTTCCATCTCCTCTCTCAGCTCCTTTCAGGCACTGAAAGGCTGTGATAAAGTCACCTCAGAGATTTCTCCTCTCCAGGCTGAACAATCCCAGCCTTAGAGCAGAGCTGCTCATCCCTCTGATCATCCTGGTGCTGGACTCCCTTCCTGTGCTGGGACCCCGAGCTGGGGGCAGCTCTGCAGGTGAGGTCTCACCTGAGCACAGGGGCAGAGGGGCAGGATCAGTGTCAGCAGCATGCTGGAGACACGGGTGGGGGTCTTAAATCACTTGCACGTTTGGCTGTTTTTACTGAGAACACTCCTCTTTGGAAATTTTCAGCCATTTGATTCCAGTTTTTGCTTTGTGAAGCCTGAGCCCACTGCAGTTCCAGAGCACTCCCACTGATGTCCCCAGCATTACAGCTAAGCTGCTTTGTGCCACTCCATCAGCAGTTCAGTTTATTACAGCTTCTTTCCCCCTCTCTTCAGCTGCCTGCTCGTCTTACTCCGTTCTGCTGAGACTCCTTTTCCCGACCTTTCCAGGATGAATTCATTCAGTGCTTTTGGCGCCCTGCAGGGAGAGCTCAGCTCAGACCATCTTGTACCATCAGGCAGCCCGAGGAGAGCCCTCCGTGCCAGGGACACCTGGCAGCACTCACAGCCCTGCTGCTCCCTGCATCTTGTTTGCTCAAACAATTCTAATGACGGGGGAAACAAATTCTAACAACCACAAATCACCTGCCAGAGTGACCAGACTTGCATCATAAACCTCTGCACAATCAATACGTGAGAAAAGCCAAGTGGTCCCTTGGTAAGTTAATTTTTTTTGAGAGTTTAGAAGAGGCTGTGTAGGAAACATAAACCAACATTCAGTGTGCTGGATACTTTTTCTTCCAAGTGCAAATCAGTGACTGTACCTGTTAAGATGGTATTAGAATGATAAAACCAATTAAAACAGATTTATTGTCTTTCTAAGATTCCCTTCTGAGATGGAAATAGTCCTGCTTTTAAAACACGAATTCATCTGTTCCCTACAGGTTGCACACATTGAAAAAGTATTATCAAAACCTGTAGGCTTGCTTTTTTAAGTCATTTTTTTAATCTTTCACTCCCTGCCTTACTTGGCTGAAACAAGTCAGTAGAGAAAACTTTTTAGGGAAAGCTGAGAAGAAAATGGAGCTTCAGCCAATTTCAGATGTGGGACCAGACTCTGACACCAGAAATCTCTTGTGGTAGGAACAATTCCTCCCAGGAATTGTAGTGAGGAGCTCACGGGTACAGTTTGGACACACAGCAGCCCTGGGTTCAATCCCTGCCTGGCCACGGCTGGATTGGGATGCTCAGGGGAGCTCCACGTTCCCTGTGCAAGCTGGAATTGAACTCGTGCCTTCCAATGCTTGGCCACCCTTTCCATGAAGAAATTTCTCCTGATGTCCATCCTGACCCTTCCATGTTTCCTCTCCTCCCATCACTGGTGGCCGGTGAGAAGAGCCAACCCCCTTTTTCAGAGTTATTTTCTACATTGATTTGTAGTTGTTACTGCAAACCAATGAAGAAAATAAGTGTTTTAAGTGTGAAAAACACTCTGAAACAACAAGCTGCTGCAATTTATGGCAGTAGGAGGAAACCCCTCCCAGAGAACAGCCAGGACAGGAGATACTCAGCATCATCTCAGAGCTGCTTTGAAGTGCTTGGCCTTCATCCCCACTGCCCCATTTGGAGCAGTGGGGCAGCAGCAAGGGGGAGTTCACTCCCCATGGAGATCCAGCACAGGGACAGAGCCAATGCCCCAGCAGTGGCAGCACAGGGACAGAGCCAAAGTCCCAGCAGGGCCATCCCAGCACCAGCGAGGGCACAGCTCTGCGGTCGCACACTTGGCATTATCACACTGTTTATTGCACTTTTCCCCTGCCAGATGATTGAAACCAACGAAATTATTGGAACCAGGGAAGTGATTTATCTTCAAAGTACTGCTCTTGCCTGAGAAAATTAGATAAAACTAGTGACTTTTCTGAAGTTTTATTGCTCCGTGCCTTTACTCGTGCCTACGTCTTTTGGGGGAGTTATCTCTGACCTGGAGCAGGGCTGGGTGTGAATCAGCCTTCTAATGAGAACTTCTGTATCTGAATGGCTGCCAGATCTAATCCCACAAAAATCCATGTCAAGGAAAGTTAAAATTCATATTTAGGGCTTTCTTATCAGTATTATTTGGCTTAAGGAACACATTCCTTTAAATGCCCCACTCACAGACACAATAAGAGAGTTTCTTTCCTCCTGAGAAACAAATTCAGTGATTGTCTCATTTCCCTGACCTGAGCAGCAAATGTTATATCCACCAATGCTGTGTCACTCTTACACACAACACCAAGCCCATACATTATTTCAATTATTGAGAAATACTATTGAGGAACACTGTAGCAAGTGTTCACTGTAGCAGTGACAAATACAAACCTGCACTTATTGTTGTGCACTGCCTCTCTTCAGAATTTCTAAGTCAAGATGACTAAAGTCCTGGCACAAATTAAGAGTAATATAATGTTTTTTTTTCCTGATCTTTGGAAAGCCAAGGCAAACTTTCCTTTAGAGAGGCATTCAGATATTGACTTAGAATTCCACTTCAAAAGGATCACCAACACCCACACTCCCTTTTCTTCCATTCAAAGAACTGCCACAACATATTTATTTTCTTTCATGGGGATCTTATTTATTGCTGGACAAGCAGGATACAAAGAAATAGGATCTCTGTAATGCCTTAACCCAGAGTATAAACGTCAATCACATCAGGGAGCTGAAAAGGAGATTTTAAAAACATCTCAGCAGCTCCTGGGAGAATCCTGCCCCAAATCCTTCCTGCTGTTTATCACCTGCACTGTCCTGAAGGCATCAGCTGAAAAGGAATAAAACCAATGGGACTCTTCCCATTTGCTTTAATGGACTTTGGATCAGTGCCCAAGCACATCAAGTTTCAGACATAAATATATTTTTAATTCAATCAGGTTTTCCAAAGTTTCTGTCTGGATCAATCAGGAACTCAGTGGTCTTGTGGGAAAGAGCCGAGGCCCACACACAGCCCTGCCTTCTCCTAGAGCTTAAGCAAAATTTAGGCACTGGGAATACCAAACACCACTTAAAATATTTCACTTTCCTCTGCTAATGGCTGTCTCTGGCTGCTGTTGCAACACTGTCCCATGTGAATCCCCATCACTGACACCCTGACTGTTCCCAAAAGCCTTGGAAAGGATCAACGTGCACAACTCCCTGGAAAAGTGTCACACCTCTCCACTGGTCAGTGTTAAAGCAGGTTTGCCTTGAAAAATAAAGTCTAAAACAAGGACACAGATAAGCCTAACATGAAAAAAAAAATTGATTAATGCCCCAAGGGCCTCAACAGGCGAGCAGTGAATGCTGGGCTGTCAGGGCTGCCTCTGGAAGAAATTAATGGAGGGAACAAGGTTTCAGTTTAATGGGATTACAAGACCTTAGGAAATGCTCATTTCTGTCTCAATTTACCTGACGTTTTTGTTTACCTTCCAACCTCTTCTGCAACCGAGTTCAGAGCTCTGCATTTGTAACTAATATATTACATAAGGTTAGTGATAATCTTGTCCTGCGTGGCTCCCCCAGGGAATTGCTGTGTCCTGTGCCCTTTTCCTTCCTGCCCATAGAAAAAGGAGCCAGAAGCAGCCTGTGAAATCCCCCTTAGTCAGCACAGGGCTGTGGCTCAGCCCAGCCTTTACCCTGCAAATGCAAACCCATCCCTCACTCCATCACCAGCTGAACGTGAACAAAACAGCTTTAGGCTAAAAGCAATCTAATCTGAGCCAGAGAAATATTGTGACATTAAAAGCACTGGAAATAGATGATAGAACATCTCGAAAGCTTTTAATCTGGATGGGTTGGAGATAAGGCTGTTGTCACTGGCGGGAGGCACGACAAGCTCAGTGTGACTCGGTGATGGATGGCCCAGCCTGCGAGGGCCGGGTCTGTGCAAAAACATTATTTGTGGCCTTCTTACAAACATTCATTGTCGCTCTGCCTGTTTTAAATCTGAGCCTGCTCGAGCTTTGAAGGAAGAGAATGCCATAAATAATGGCTTAGAAACTTCTGAAATTGAGGAAAAAAAGCTTTTCTGTGCATAAAGGTGGCACTGGTTTGAAGTTCGATATATTGCCGTCTCCTCCGACTAGAAGTTGTGGGAGGGTGGGGATTTTCCTTCTTGAAGAGTATAAAGGTTTAATTTCAAGCCCTGAGGACAGAAATAATCAGGCCTAAGCCCCAGGGCCGAGCAAAGCTGGGTCCCATCTGCACCTCAGCCCTGCAGATCTGATCTGGGGCAGGTGTGCAACGCTGGCTTTCCATCCCTGCCAGGCACGAAAGCCATCGCTACAGCAGATCAGCCTCCAAAAACTGGCCTCTGCCTGGAACTCCTCGGGGCTGAAATTGAGTTTAACTGATGGGAAGAAGAAAGCATTCCATGTGGGCATCGGGCAGCGAGAGGGGAAGGTCCCTGTGCTCCTGCAGCAGTGGCAGAGGCATTGTCCTGTCACCTCCAGAACATCCATCGATGGCTGCCTCCTCGCGCCCCAGAGCGCTCAGGCAGACCCCCTGTGCTCCCACCCTGCAGGTACACACCTGGGGGCTGGAGCTGCTGGTCTCATTTCCCTCTACCATTGGATTATTTTAATTATCTGACTCAGAGTTTCTCAGAGCAAGGATAATTTTTCACCACTTAGAAAGCATCAAGCATCTACTCCGCGTGTAATTGAGGTCCTAAAGTCATTAAGGCAATAACTCAGGAGAGCTGTAAAGAATTATCAGAGAAAATACAGACAGAAGAGATAAGGTGCAGCTCTGGGAAAAGGAACAAAAGTACTTTAAAGTTCTATTCTTCGATTATTTGGATTAATTAATTAACTCTCCCCAGCTTGCTTTGCTTCATAGAAACTCCCCATGCCTGGGAGTGTCCAAGGCCAGGTTGGACAGGGCTTCGAGCAACCTGGGATAGTGGAAAGTGTCCCTGCCCATGGCAGGGGTTTGGAACGAGATGGACTCGAGGGTCCCTTCCAACCCAAACCATTCCATGATTCCATGGCTCTCATATCCATGGCCCTGATGCTAAAATGGCTCAGAATTAATGAACACACATTTCACATTATCCATTATCACATTACTCTGCAAATATGTTCTTGCAGGAGGAGATTTTATTTGCTTTGAAGTTTACGTGATACTGGGAAAAAACCAGGCATTGACCTTGTAAACAACTCTGCACTTAGGATTTATTTTTTCAAAAGGCATGTGTAAACCTGAATAGTCCCCCTGAATTCAGCGTGACTCAAATCTCTGCAGGATTTGGTCTGGCAAATTACACATGCAAATTATTCTACAAGAGGATATTTTGCAGATTGACTTAAACTCGAGGATGAGCCAATATAGTAACTATTGCAGTAAGATATGTAAATTGCTTTGAATAAAGCCCATTTTCTAGTAACAAAATATTTTCCAGGAGAAATGAGATGACAAACACTCAAGCAGATACTGCAGAGAGCAGCATCTCCTGAGCAAAAGCTGCCTGTGAGGTAGGAAAGCAGCTCATTGTTTTCTTCCTACAATCTGACCTTGCTGCTTAATGAATAGCAAAGTTCCTGGCAGAGGAAGAATTAAAGCTGGAGTTTCTAGAGAAAGTGCCTCTTATAACATTTCTGTCAGCTTAGGTGAGCACTGAATCCTCAATTACTTTCCCCAAATTTATCCAAAACAGGTATTAAGCTGGAAAACGGAGGAAATGAGATTGTCTACAGAGATTTCTTGCCCTTCAGATTCAAAGAAGAAATTAAATAATGCCACAATAGTGGGGCTTTTTTCATGTTCAAAGACATACAAAATATTTTTTTCCTTTTTTTTTTTTTTAATTGAAAAGATCCATGATTGCCATGATTAATGTTTTGACACCACCTAATCCAATCAAGCATCCAGCTCAGCTGCTAATTCCATTTGCATGTGGCTTCCCTGATGCACAGGGCTGGGTTGGTACAAGTGGGAGATCAGCCTGGGGGTCAGCACTTCCTTACTCTGAATTAATGATATCAAACCTTGGGGACAGCACAATCCTGGGAAGAAAATCCCTGCAAACACCAGGTTCTTCTCTGGGCTCACACTTGCATTTATTTTTTAGGGTTAGAACAGGAAACCTTAAATTTGGAAGTGGACAAGTAACTTCACTGCTCTCAAACTTGAATCAGATGAGGATTTGATGGCTCACGGTTTTAAAACATTCCAAGAACATCCAAGTGCCTGTAAACTCCAGCTGGATTTCAATCAGGGAAATTACTCAAACTGCAAGGAAAAAAAAGTCTAAAAGTGACCTCCCTGTTTTGGTTCCTTTGGTGACAAACCCAGGACAAGCTGGGGAGAGGGGATCCTGGTTGGGACCCAAGGGTTGTGTAAGGATGAGACCACAAGAGATGGACGAAAATGTCCAAAGAAAAAAGGGAGCACACTGGAAAAAATCTTATGGCACACAGCAAAGACAATTTCCCTGGATCTGCATTCTGTGTACACACCTTCCTTTGGAAGAGGAGGTTTATTTTTCTGCCAGCTTTGCTTGCTGCTTTTTTCTTTTTATTTTTTCCTCCACGCTCGCTGACAGAGTTGCCTCGCTTGTTTTGTTCAGGATCATGAATTTCTTTTGGGAACAGGCTCTTCTCATCAAATATTGCTTTCAAGGCTACAAAACAGGAGTGAATTCCACATCAAAACCAGGGGAACATTTGGTGAGGTGCACTGTGAAAATCAGGCTGCTGGAAGAATTTTTAAAAATGAGAGAGGCAGAGTTCAAGCACTGCCCTACTCCAAAAAAAACACGGAATTTTCTGCTTCCACTTCTGCTGACAGGTTTAGATTTTGGGGATTTTTCTCTTAGTTAGGGATTTGAGACTTGTTCAGCCCTAAGGGCCACAGTGTACCCATCTCTGCCTCACAACCTTTGAATTCATTGCCAGGTCTAGCAAATCTGATGGAATGGAACCATGGGATTGTTAAGGCTGGAAAATACCTTTAAGGTCACCATGGTCAGTGCAGAACCACCCCCAGGTTCACCATTAGACATGGGAGGGTGAGGATCTCTCTCAGGGAGCAGAATTCCTACAGAACAGGAGAGCAGAGGCACTGGGTGGGTGAGGAGCAGCCCTTCCTTGGGGATGCCCCCGTTCCTGGGCAATCTTCAGCCAGAGCCAGCTCCTTTTTGGGCACCAAAACCAAACCAGTCCATCCCGAGGCAGAAATCCCTGGCAATGTGCTTCTGTAACTGCTGATTGGATTTTATTTCTTCCCCACTTAAACCCCTGGGCTGAAAATCAGCTGCAGATCCTGAAACATCCAAAGGGAGGGGCCTCCCACCCTGCGTGTGCCACCCCTTCCCAAACCTTCCCCGGACCAAGCAGAACTTTGCTTTTGACTTCTTCATAGGGGCAAATAAATCCCCTACTTGACTCAGGGAGTCTGGACTGGCCTTTTTTTTTACCCCCTCCTCCTCCAAATCTCTATTCCTTTAATTCATTAGAACTCCAATCTCGCCATTAAGGACTGAAAAAAATAATCAAATTATCCTCCACTGAAACAAGAGCTCTGAAAGTGTTCCCTGAAGGCCTGCATGACTGAGCAGGTTTAGCCTGCAGCCTTTTATTTACGTGGGTACAGCGGGATGATCTCCAAGGATTCCTCCAGTCCCGCACAAGATTCCTTCTCCTCGTGTGCATCCATCCCTCCTGCTAAGGCCGGACTAATTCATGAGGAAGAATAAATGATATTCACGGAGCTGTTACTATGACACCTGATAGTATCTCAGGAGCAGCGTGGGAGGGAGGGCTGTGCTGCTTTCTTTGGGAAAGGAGCCCGAGGAGCCTCCTGGCTCGGAATTTCACACACTCGGATATTGCTGACGAGACGCTGAGCACAGAGCACAGATCTGAAATTGCTGCAGCCACTCCAGCTGAGAGGGCACTTGCATTGAACCAGCCAGGAAAGCAGTGGGCAAGGGCTGGGTTTGGTGCCCGGGTGATTGTTATCACTGCAGAGAGCATCAAATCAAATCAAATCCAAAGTACCCAGCGCTCCTGGAGCCCTGCTCGTTTCTGGCCAGGCAGGAAAGGATGCCCTGAGTGCAGAGGGGAGAAAGAGCCAGCAAAACATCCCAGACAACTTCTTATCCCCACTCTGGAGCCTCACCTTCCAGCTGTAATTACTGGCATTTAGCTCTTGGGAAAGCTCCAGGACTTTATCTATTGATTTCTGTAAGTTCAGGATGAAACTTGCAACGATTTAAAGGATTAGGATTTTAAATGTGTAAACTGTGTTTCTGGCTTCAGTTAATTAAAATACACATTAAACTAAAAAAAAAGGCTAATTAATACATTACCAGGACTTCATACTTAATTTCTGATACAAGATAGCCATTGAGACACACCCTTAAATGAGCAAACTTTTGACTGGGAGTTGTTAAAGTTAGCAGCAAAAAAGAATCTGATACAGATTTACTGCATCCTGATCCTAAAGGCAGCAGAGTGGCTTTGATGAGCGATGGTTCAGAGCCTCAAACAGCAAATCAGGTCCCAGAGCCCACGTCTGCAGCACAGCCAGAGCAGGAAAAACCTCAATATTCAGCGTGCTGATGCAGGACTGGGGCCACAAGATTTTCCAATAAAAGCTGGCCTGCCGTGGCAGGGATTTGTGGGAATGAACAATCCAGCTGTCCCTTCCCTGCAGAGGTCACTGGGAAGCCAAGGCCATTTGGAACTGAGATGCAGATTTGCCAACAGCTGGGTTTATTTACCTTGGTAATGGGGATATTCACACACAACCATCACACTCCACTCGAGTCTGGCTTTTAAAATTGCACTGCCCCCATGATTTCAATGGCTTCATCCCTCATTTTTCTCTCTTTTTGAGCAACTCATGGCAACGTGGAAGTGCCAGACCAATTTTTCTTTTGCTTGATGAGGGTGAGGTTTGGACAATTAAAACTAAATTACTGAGGAAGCTCTGAAATGCTGGAATTGTCTGTATAAAAATGACACAGTGTTTACTCCCAACCTTCCACAGAAAAGCAGAGAGAGCATTGCTGCTATCGTGCCTACACAGAAATAACAACCCTTGGTCAGATACAAACAGGCACCTGATTAAAATTTCACAGCTCATGTGACAATTAAATCAGCTTCAAAGTGTTTAATTTAGAGGTTGCACACTTGGCCTTGCTGAGTCAGCTGCAAAGTGTCCAACACAATCAGGTTCTTCCACCTCATTTCTGTCTGGGAGCTGAGCTATCGACCTTTGGAATCCATCTCAGCCGAAGTGAACGTGTCTCACAGCACAGCTCCACATCCTCCCCTCCAAATCAATCCCTGATGCTGGGTCTGCAGCCCGTGGTCACCCCAGCCCTGCAGCCTGCCAGGCTGGATGTGCCCACATCCTTCATCCTTCCCACCACGGGCAGCCTGGGAGCTGTCAGGCTGGGAGAGGAGCTTTTCCAAGGAATGGGAAGAGCCAAGCAAAATTCCCAAGCCATCAGGAAGCCTCCTGGAGGATGCAAGGACACTGATGAATGCACCAGTCAGATGCTTAAATGCATCCAATTAAGCAGCTGCACGGACCCTGTCAAGTGGCTTCCAAATGGACCGAGGGAAGTCTCTCATTAAACAGAAATCACTGGGTGCAATCCCCAAATGTAATTTTCCTCTCATACTCCCATGTATTTCACAAATTAAAATCCTTTTTCTCTGGTCAAACCCATTCAGGAGCCAGCATTCCAGACTCCTGTTTTCAATTAACCTGTGAAGTCTGATCCAGTGGCTGCTGAAGGAAGTTCTGATGTTTCCATCAAATTCAGGAGGTTCTGGAACATGCCTTTACAAAGTAAGGACGTGTTGAGATAGGATTAAGAATCTCACCACTTACTTGAAGCCTCAAATCAGCTGCTAAGCAATAAATCTTGGAGTTCTCTATTACCTTCATCTCATTTTAGCACAGATGGTAAAAGCTAGT
Source organism: Polioptila caerulea (assembly GCA_013397295.1). Lineage (NCBI taxonomy): Eukaryota > Metazoa > Chordata > Aves > Passeriformes > Certhiidae > Polioptila > Polioptila caerulea. The sequence goes on from VYXF01011003.1 coordinate 159,198, forward strand.
GACCTTTATATTTTTTTTTGTCTTTCTGCACTGAGAGCTGGAGTAATGAGAATATAATGAAGGTCTCTTTATTTTCCAGCAGCCTGGGAGGACACAGATTTTTCCAGCATTGCTCTGCTGTCTTTTCCCCCAAGTATTTCTCAGGGAGAGGAGCAAAGTCAGACTCGTTCATGCCATCAGTCTCCTCGAGGGCTCCAACACTCAGTGACCTAAACACACCCTTCAAATCCAGGTTTACTGGAAACCAAATGGAATTGTGCTTTTGTGAGTTAAATTTCCTCACCTTTATAACACTGCTTTACCAGGCAGATAATGTAGTTACAGGCAAAAAGTGCTCAGAAACTCTAAACAGAGTGAAAACGTTTTGTTTGGGGTTTTTTCCTCCTTATTGCGTTTTAGGGGAAATAAAACGTTCCATTTCTCTCCTAGAACCAGTTTCCACTTCAGTTAAAAAGCCCAAACTGCCTGCTCTGGTGGGATCCTTCCCAACTAAGATGAACACAGGTAAGTGCAGTAAGTGCTGGGAAACTGGGCCAGCCTCTAGAAGGTAATTAATAGTGTTAATTACTGCTTTGCTTGGTGCAAACAATTCCACCCTCAGAAAAATTCAGGTGCAACAGACAATTTGCTGCTGAGAAATTTCGATGCCACTTGAAACAATGACACCGAGGCTCAGCTGGGATTCAGTTTGATCCCGTACCAGGAGCAGAAATGCTGTGAAATCAATTGTAGAACTGCCAGCTGAAATAAAGCTGTGCCTCCTGTCGGTCACAGCCCCCGTGGGGACCCCAGGGCAGGAAAAGGAAGGCAGAGGGTCCCTCTGAAGAGGATCTGTGGGGATGGATCCAGGAGCAGTTCCCTGCCCTCGTCTGCATTCAGGTCTCACTCTTGCTGTCACCTTCAGTGTTTTCCTGAGCTCCAAACTGCCTCATCCAGCTGTGTTTGCAGAGAATTTGGGGGCAGATTTTTCATATATGCACAGTTTATATATGTATTTAAAATATGGATGTAGTTATAGGCATAGGAAATAGGGAGGAAAGATTGCAGGATAAAAGGTTCCCTGCCTGCCAGCCCAGGGGAAGAGTCTTGGAATGGTTTGGATTGGAAAGGACTTTAAAATTCATCTCATTCCAGCCCCTCCATGGGCAGGGATGCCTTTCACCATCCCAGGGTGCTCCAAGCCTTGTCCAGCCTGGCCTTGGACACTGCCAGGGATGGAGCATCCACAATTTCTCTGGGCAAGAATCTGCTTCCCCCCTCAGAGACAGCCTCTGCTTCCCCAGGGGGATGAAGGGATGGACACACAATTTTCCCATCAAACACAAGCATCAAATCCAGTTGCAGCAACTTGAGGTCACACTAAGAACCTTTTAAATCCAAGAGAAAGTTTCTTCACCATTTTAGAGGGCTTCAGACCAGGTAGGCAGCAATCTGCAAATCAGATGTGACACGGCCTGCTCATACAAATACAAGATTTTTATCAAGTCAGCCAGAAATCTAACTTACATAATAAGGCTTCTAACTATCTTTTTAAAATGAAATTTTAATTATGGAAAAATTAGTAACTGGTCTAGGGGTTTCTGCATTACCATAAATGCCTCCAAAAAAAAAGAGCACACACTCTGAGAAGTACCTCACACTGCTGCAGAGCTGGAAAGTAGGCCATGCTGATGGGATCCCAGAGCAATTTTTACTAAAAGCACTATTTCTGAGGACTCTGGCTCCAACAAAAGAGAGAAGCCTTCGCGAGGCCACTTTCTAGTAAAATATTTACTAGAACACCCAAAAGCCAGTTTCTTCTTCGTGTGCTTTTGGTAAAAATGTACCAAAAGCAGAACAAGTTGGTCTATTTCTCTTCCAGGCACTCTTGAAAACTCAGAGAAACTTTCTGCCAAGGCCCCCATGGAGCTGGGAGGTGGGAAAAGGGGCTCACCCCTCTGCTCCTGGCTGGGAACAGGCAAAAAAATGGCAATTCCTTGGAAAAATGCACCTATTTGGCCCTTTTCTGTTTTCATATCAGAATAACAAAGCCTACAGTGCTGGGCCCAATTCAGGTGATTTCTGACAGCTTTATGGAGTGAAAGCAAGGGAGAATGCTCTGGAATTGGATTCTAGATTGAAAGTGTATGAAAATTGCTTTTCACTCCACGCTCTTTTTGCTGCAGCTCAGTCTTCAACAAATATCCCATACGGAATTAACCCCACATATAAAACATCAGCTCCCATTCTAATTCATTTTGCTGATTCAGATGATGGAGCTGGGAAATTCCATTTCCTCTTTGTCCATCACATGATGGTCCAGTTCCTAACTGGGAGGTTAGGTTGCTTTTGGGGAAAACAAATTGAGAAAGCAAGAATTTACCTAAAATCAATTTTCTGTGCGGTTGACAGACAGATGGTTCAAATTGGAGGCTGTTTCAGTGTTTTCTTTCAACATCAAATCTTGTCTTCCATCATCCTCAAAAAAATTTGGTCTGAAACATCCTATTTTTTTGGCTTTTAACCTAATTTTGATATGCCAGAGCATACCCCTGCATAACCACTCTTGTATAAGTTACTTAAAAGTAAAATAACTGTTTATCTAATTAGGAGATTCTTCTTAAAAAAAAAAAAAAAAAGGAGCTGCTTTTCTTCTTGTCTTCTGCTTGAAGCTTGAATAATTTCTTGTAGTCTTCAAATAAAATCGGCAGACTCTCCTACAGATAAATAGATCAGTTGTCATCCTTTTCCTGGGAGAAAAAAAAAAAGAGAGGAAGAAAGCACATCTCTCCCCTGAGACATCTGCTGAGCCATAGTATTTATTTCTACCAGAGAGGTTCTTAAAAGTGTTGTTTTTAGAAGTCAGGATAACTCCCAGACCACAGCTGCTTTTTATTTATATTTCATCTTTCTACCCAACTACTGCTAAAGAGGGAGGAGTTGTTCCTGAGATGCTCCAGCTCCTACAACATGAGTTGTACAGAGAGTGGGGTGAGACCTTCTCACTGGGACCCAGCACTGAAAAAACATTTCCAGGAAAGAAACCCCCAAGAGGAGTTTGGGATCTTCCCAAGCCCATCACTTGCTGTTTGTAATCCTGGGCCTGGAGGATGGAAAAGGGAAAATCTCTGGGAAATAGTTTTTATTGAGCTGCCTGCAGGGCAGTGAAAGGGATCCCTGGACTTCCCTCCACAGCTCAGTCCTGGGGTTTGAAGCTTTGCTCCATTTTCCCCTTTGTTAAAACCAAACCAAACCAAACACCACAAATTAAAGCCACAAGCAAAACCTGATTGATTTGCCCTTGTCCTGTAGGGAACAAAAGGCCATGGGCTGATTTCCTTGCACTCTCCCTGTACTTTCCATCATTTCACTTGCCTGATCTATCAGGTGCTGACTGCTTTGATCAGTGACCATCCTAGACCCAGCCAGAGCATCCCACCCTGTCCTCAGCCCCCTGCCAGGGCTGCACAGCTTCCATGGGAACACAGATTGCTCCAGATTTCTCCTCAAACACCAAATGGGCTGAGCTTTCTGTACTGAAGCAGCCTCTGCTGTGCACAACCTCACTGTTCAGTCATTCCTTAAACACTGGTGGGGACAAACCTGCAAATCAGTTCCCTCCACAGGAAATACATCCTGCAGGTGGCTGCTGGAAGGATTCATTTCCCTGCACAGTGCAAATTAAGAGAGAGTTACAGCAGGAAAAAAGCTTCTTTCAGAGCTGTACCTTTATTTCCTATTCATGAATACAGTGCTGCAAAGGAAATCCCACTTTGTAAACAGTTTTCTTCATCGGACTGGAAGTGCCTGGTGAAACTGAATGTACATGGGGAGGGGGAAAACTATAAATCAACAGCCCAATGGACAGATTTCTTTGAGCATGGTAAATAAATCTGCATGTTTTCAAGTTGTTTTACAGACGCACGGGGCAGGTTCAAAGAATGTCCAGGAGAAACAAAAGAGAATATATTTCACTTTCTCCAGACAGAAATCAGCTGAAGATCCCACACAAACCCAGAATGAGCTGTCACATACATCCTGTGCAACCTCAGTGACTTTGGGACAATTCCATGGGCTGGAGGCTGCACACATTAGGATTCTATGTTTGTTGCCAGGATAATTTTAAACTATTTAAATTCCCTGTCAGGATCAGTCATGGTCAAATCATTTCCCATAAGAAGAGAAATGGATCCGTAACAAGACTTAATGCTTTGTTGTTTGAAAAACTATTTCATCACACTATTAAAAACTCCAAGGACTTTAATTGAACTGGTTTTTTAAGGAGGAGACAATTAAAGTTTGCTGCATAATTAATATATCACAGCCATTAATAAGCCCTAAATGATCCCTAAATTTCATTTTATTCATTATGGACAAATTGTGCCAACTCATTGTACAGGAAATACTTTAAAACACCTGTCAGTGAAATATTCCTTCCACCATCTAGAAAGAAAAGCCTCCTAACAGCCCCCTGAAATTGGTGTCACTCATTAAAATCATCTTCAGACATTGTGTGCCTTCCACAAGTCCTCTAGGCACGATCACGGGGCTGTTTTAGTCACCGCTTATCTCCGAGAGATATTCCCAGCTTTTATCAAGGAGCTTGTGTTTGTAAATAGGCAGCACAAAAAGTCACAGCTCATTTCCCCACTTTTGTACTGAGCTGCTTCATGAATCCCCATCTCTTTTGAGGAGAATTTGCACATTCACAGGGTTTTATTCTAACGAGCTAAATCCTGCCATCCTTGAGGCTGCTAAAGAGATTCGGATCCCGGAGATTAATCAGGGAGCTTCAGCAGAGCCATCCACGGAGAGATGATCAAACCCCACAAACAAGGCAGCAGATGGTGGCCAGGGGAGGCTTCCAGGCCCTTCTCTCTGCCTCCTTTGCACATCCCAGCCACCACACCCAGGAGCTCAGCTCCTCGAAACTGGCCTGGCTCCTTCTGGAGCCCCAGAGCTGGAGAATTCAAGGAGTGTTTGGAAAGCACTCCCAGGCACATCACGGGATGCTTGGGGTTGCACAGCCAGCCCTACAGGTCCATTCTAGCTCAGGATATTCCCAGAGCCATGGAAGGGTTTGGAAGGGAATTTAAAGCCCATCCAGTGCCACCCCTGCCAGGGGCAGGGATTCCTCCCACTGTCCCAGGCTGCTCCAAGCCCTGTCCAGCCTGGCCTTGGGCACTGCCAGGGATCCAGGGGCAGCCACAGCTGCTCTGGGCACCCTGTGCCAGCCCTCTCCACCTTCACAGGGAACAATTCCTTCCTAGTGTCCAATCTAAACCCATTTTGTCAGTGTGAAGCCATTCCCCCTTGTCCCGTCACTCCAGACCCTGTAAAATGTCCTTTTCCATCTTTTTTGTTGGCTCCTTCAGGCAGTGGAAGGCCACAATACCCTGAAGTTTCTTTTCTCCAGGCTGGACCATCCCAGCTCTCCCAGCAGAGCTGCTCCATCCTCTGCCCCTCCTGCTGCCTCCTCTGGATCTCCCCAGCAGCTCCAGTCCCTCCTGTGCTGGGGCAGCTCTGCAGGTGGGGCCTCACCTGAGCACAGGGGCAGAATCCCCTCCCTCACCTGCTGCCCACGCTGGTTTGAATTTTGATATTCTGGGATTCCACAAATTTCTATCACCTGAATGTTGTGTTCATGACTGCTGGAAGGGTTCTGTGGGCCTGCAGAACCCACAGCACAGGCAGTCCCCGTGCACCAGCCCCCCCAGAAACGGGGTGAAGAATAAACCCCTAAAATCTCCACAGGCTTATTGTTCCTTTGACATATCAGTGACATTCCCAGCCCCATAAACCTTCCTCCTCTGAAATATTTAGCTCCTTAGCAGCAGTCAAACAGACATGCATCCTGCCTGGCACATCCGCAGCGTGGATCACTAATTTATTCCTTACAGCCCCCCTGGGTGCTGTGTGTGCTGAGACAACTGCATTCCCAGAAATGGGCATAAATATCTGTATTTATTTTCTCATCATACTGGCTGGGGAGTTGGGGAGAGGGAGAGAGAGCCAGAATAAGAATCATACAGAGAAAATGGCCTGACAAACGCTCTGGGTGCACTTCCTCCAGCAGAGTGCTCGGTGTTATTCCTCATCTGCTGTGCCACGGCTCAGAGTGGGCCCTAATTATGGATTTCCAACTGGCACTATGGTTATTATAGATTAGATGTTCGTCTGTAAAGACTGTCAAACCAATGAAATTTTCAGGTTTTGAGTAGCCCCCAGGGCAGGGCTCTGCAAGGCTCGCTTTCCTGAGCTGTTAGTTTTATTTATAGTCTAAACAAGGCAGGAATTAAGGGAATGCTCCACGCTGAAGGTAATGGTATGGAAATGCTGATGTAGGTCTGTGACAGCAGACAGGAGCAATAGCCTTGAGGAAATATTGAAAGTGTGGAGCTGAGCAGAGCAAGCAGCACCTCAAGGCTGCTTTTTGTCACTGTGACAGGACAAAGCTGTAAATAATCCCCCCCACACTCTGCACTCAATTATCAGTAATTTAGTGGCACCCAGGATATGATATGCACAGGAAAACACTGCAGCCACCTCGAGTTCTCAACAAAACCTCTGGCCTGAGTCGCTTTCTCCCCTGGTTTGGGTTGCAGAGGCTTTGGGGGATTGAAGCACAGCTTAAGGTTGGCATTTTCCAGGCTGCTATTCCCAACAGCTTTTCTACCATAGCTCTTAGGAAAAACATGAAGTTTAAATGAATCAGCCAATCTTGAGCTGAAATCACAGGAAAAATAAATAAATAAATAAACAAATAAACAAACAAATAAATAAATAAATAAATTCTTATCATATACATGTACTCTACAAAAGTTCCCCTTTTCAGGGCAGACAGAACTTGCAGATCTGCAGGGGTTTGATGGTGACCAATGAGGAAAAATAAAAAAAAAAAAAAAGAAAAAAAGAGGGGAAATGTGATTTTTATAAAGATAAGATTATTAAAATGTTGCTAAAAGTTTTCTAAGGAAGTGGGAAATGGGTCTCAAAGGCTTTGCCATCCTGTACATCACCAGCAAGTCTCCCTGTGGGTGCCAATTCCCACTGCCCTGTTAGCTCCTGAATAAGGGAAAATTCCCAGGGCTCCCTAAAGTCAGGACAGCTTTGGCTGTGGCTCCTCTCAGAGCCTGTGTAATTGCCAATTCTATTAGCAAAAACTGAACTTGCAATCACCAGGATCACAGAGCATCTGAATGAAAGGCTGGGATGCTGCAGCTGCTGTCTGAGCTACCCGGAGCTGCTAAGGAGGCCCCCAGGTGAGCCAGGGGGTCACTGGAATACCTAAAACATCCCCCTCAAAGGGACATCAGTGAGGGGGAAGATTACACACAGCCCTGCTTTTGAAATATTTTTATTTTTTTGTGTGTGTACATTGTCCTTTCATGCACACAGCAATGTTGGTGGCTGCACAGAGATAGGCACCAACTGTCCCTGCACTGTAAATCACACACACCCCACACGCCTCTGGGGGAAAAAAAGCTTATACTGGGAAAAACCCACAGTGCACAGGTTCAGTCTCAGTGTACATTTGTCCCTGGTATTCAAAATGATCCAGGATCAGTGAGGGCTGGGAGTGGAGGGGCTGGGAGTGGCCCTAAGGAGGAGGACCTGGGGGTGCTGGTGGTGAAAACCTGGATGTGAGGTGGCCTGGCAGCCCAAACCCCCTGCCCTGGGCTGATCCCAGCGGGCAGCAGGACAGGGATTGGGGTCCTGCCCCTCTGCCCTGTGCTCAGGTGAGGCCCCACCTGCAGAGCTGCCCCAGCACAGGAGGGACTGGAGCTGCTGGGGAGATCCAGAGGAGGCAGCAGGATGGGCAGAGGATGGAGCAGCTCTGCTGGGAGAGCTGGGGGGGCTCACCTGGACAGGGGAAGGCTCCAGGGAGAGCTCAGAGCCCCTTGCAGGGCCTAAAGGGGCTCCAGGAGAGCTGGAGAGGGATTTTTTATCAGGGCTTGTGGCCAAAGGACAGAGGCAATGGCTTTAAGCCAAAGGAGGGGAGATTTAGGTTAAATATAGGGAAGAAATTGCTCCCTGTGAAGGTGGGCAGGCCCTGCCACAGGGTGCCCAGAGAAGCTGTGGCTGCCCTCGGATCCCTGGAAGTGTCCAAGGCCAGTTTGGATGGAACTTGGAGAAACCTGGGCTAGTGGAAGGAATCCCTGCTCATGGCAGGGGGGGCACTGGATGATCCTTAAGGTCCCTCCCAACCGATCCTGGGCTTCTGAGATTTGGTCACAGCTGGCCAGGAGCTCGGGATGGACCCAGCCCCGTGTGAAAGCAGGGACAGATCCCCACTGGTCCATGGGGCAATGGACATCCTGCTGTCCGTGGCTGGAGCAAAATGCAGCACCAGGGTAGGACACCGATCCCGACCCCCCTTCCCTCCTCCAGCCTGAACACACAATTGCTTCCCATTATTCAGGTGGAAGGCTGTAATTACCCTCATAAAAGAGGCACAAATAAACCAGTCACAAACAAATTAATCCAGTCACACCTTTCTACTTCACGGGAGTGTTTTATCTGCACTGGCTTAAACACGATTATTATTTCTAATAGGCCGAGCTGAATTCTGAACAGAGCTGCCATAAAAGTGCTGCCTGCTGACAAATCAAAGGCAAAGCAGGAACTGCTGCAAAGCCAGCTCTGAACGGGCCCCCAGCATGTCCTTATCAGCTCATGGCTGCAGGGACTCAGACAGATACAAAAATCACACAAATATCTCACACCAGCTATTACCAGCACAGCACAATGACACCCAGATCCCAGAGGGACTCGGAGCCACATCACTGGGACAGAAATTGTCCCACCTGAAGAGGTGTGGATGCTTTTCCAGTGATCCATGCCCAGGAGGGTGCCAGCACTCACACAGAATTCTGTGAAAGCCAAGGAATCCCTGGCGAAGCCTTCCAGTGATAAAATCCTTTCCACTCCTGTTTATCTATTGATTGGAAAGAGACAAACTGAACCAGGCAGCAAAATTTATATCACCCCGAGGAGTCCCAATAGCAGGATCATGTTGGATACAGGTGGACATGGCACAGCTACAATCAGGGAAAACAGATGGCTGCCTTTTCACCAATGGGGATTTAATGAGACTTAGCCTGAGAGAAATAGGAAGCAGAAATAATCACTAACAAAACTCTTATCTTTAATTTCACCATTTGCTTTTAGGGAGAAGAAAGGGTGAGCCCGTGAAGTGATCCCAGCTGAAAAGGGACAGTGTCCAACAGCTTGGTAGAAAGAAAAATACAGTGATCTTCACCAAAATAGAGACTTTAGTCCTGTTTCATGTGCAGAATGCAAACAGAGCTTCGTCTGTCTACAACAATATTTTACAGAGGGCAACAGTGTCTGTAGATTATCACTGACTTCCTACTCACTGTGCCAAATAAAGCTTCACTTTGAGAGTCCAAAAAATAAGGAAAAAAAAAAATCAAAACAAGCATTTAGATGATGCAGTTTGAATGAGGTGGAGTTTAGCCTCTGCTCTCTGTTGAAAACATAATGATGAATATTATTCTTGCTTCACTGCAAACATCACAGATCCAGAGGTTCAGAGGGAGTCTGGGCTACTTAGGAGCCATAATTCCTGTGCAGGCACATGTGGACAGCAGCAGGTTGTTCCCATCCCTGGGAGCAGCTGGGGGTTATTCCATAAAACCAGTAAATACTCTAAATACACACTACAAAACACTGAGAGAGGCAGCACACAGCTCTGGCACTAAAGGCATTTCTCTCCCATCACAGTGCTCTGCCAATACCTGCTGTTGAGCCCGGGTGTTTTCCTTCCTGAATTTCAATTCTAAAAAGCAAAGATATTTGTTTGGAGAGTTTGAAAATAGACCAGGACACAAAAGCAATTGATCCCTTTTTATTCCCCGTTTCACACTGAACAACTGCAGTGCAAGTCTTCCCCTCAGCCAGAGCAACATCTGCATTCTTGGAAATTCTAAGTTTACACATAAAATGTTTGGAAATCATGCCTCAATATCTGTCATAATAATGGCATAAAAACCTAAAGAGCAGAGACGTGCTCTTTATCATTTCAGTGCTTTGATGATCCTGAAGCATTTTAAAGTGCCCTTTCTTGCCTACTGCAAAGCAGAGAGAGCCAAGCTTAGGGAGTCAATACTGAGTCAATCCAGAGCAGCAAACACCTGAACATGGGCAGATCCATGGCTTGAAATGGAATTTATTGCAGACAACTGCTGCCTTAATTTGCAAGAGATCTGGGAGGGCATTTCCTCGGTGTGCTGCAGCTTTTAAAGCAATTTAGTGATGTGCAACCAGACCCCAATCTTCTTCCTCCACCAAGCTGCCAACCAGCCAAGGGAGCTCCTCAGCTTAGAAGAAATCAGGCTTTGATACAGTTTTATATCTTAAAAAAACCCCTGAAGCAAACAATCCATTTCAGCAATCTACCTTTGCCTGCTTTTTCTCATAACATGCACAGTACCTGTACCAGCACCTCACACTTTTCATCCTCTTTAGTGCCAGGATCCAATGGATCTGTTCTTTCCAACACCAACTTTATGGTGACAGTGGAATCAAACTGTGAATTAAGAAACAAAGAAAATAAGAATTTAGCATAGGCAGAGCAGAAAAATGCTCTGTTATATTCAGAGTCAATAAAGCAGTGAAAAAATAAAGCAAAAAAAAACATAAGCAAAGAAAAATCAAGTACAGAAATCAGTAGCTGCTGTGGCTACATCACACCCCTCTCACTATGGATTTTTTAGCTGTTTTCCCTGCACTAATCCAACATCAAGCTAAAACCCAATTAAAATAAAGCCTGTACCTTGCTCTGCACCAATATTTGCTTTTCCTAGGCTGTTTTTGGTTAATTTACAGTCTGGCTCCTGCAGATTAAAACAGCTTTTGAAAAGATACAGTTTGGGGAAACATTGGTAGCACATCTCATTTAAATGCAGTCTAATTCATGCAGTGATAATTTATATTGACAGGACTTTGAGATAGGAAGTATTTGCCATTATAAGCTGGAATGCGTTTCACCTGCTGGAATTCCAACATATGCATATTTCATGGCATGAATCGATTTCAAAGGTGTTGCATGTGTTTGTTTTATGTCTGTGAGGTTCAGGGAGGCTCCATCTTCAAGTTTTATTTACAGGACAGGAAAACTGAGATAAGGAATTCCCTTGCTGCACCATCCCTGCTGGATTCACTCAACCTCAGCTTCTGGGCAGAAATGGAAAATTCTGACTGTTCTTATAATTTGAACTTCCAGATTATTCTTTGAAGAACATCACCATTGCACCTGCTTTTTCATTATTATTTAAAGCAGGGTTATGGTTTTGTAATGAGCTTTTTCAGAGTGGAAATGGAAGGCAGGTACAGTACTCAGAAGACCTGATGAGACCTAATGTTCTGAGGCAGAACTTTTGTATTTAGACAAGCCCTAATGGAGCACTAAGAGAAGCCTCTTTTCCAGGAAATGCATATTATTATTACCATTTATTAGGGCTTCTCTGAAATAACCTTCCTCTGAGAGCACTTCTAATTAGACAAAGCCAAGAGCTTAATTCACATTAACCTCAGCTCCAGCACCCTGGATAATGGGGAAAGGCAGAAGGGCACAGGCTGGATCTTTGCACAACAGAGCAATGAGAACAGAACCTTTTTGAAAAGAGTTTTCATTAGGGAGAGAACTTTCTTCCTGTGGGGCACATCCAGAAGCAGAAATGCATCAAAAACCCTTTAATTGTTGTTACCTTTAACACACCTGGCTGCACACAGGCAGGGGAGGCACCAACACAGAGCCCACCCCAAAACCTCCATCCTGCAGGGATAAAGCTGAACCAGCTCTCTCTAACTGAGGATTCCCCCCCTAAAAATCTCCTGCTGGGGTTTCCAAGAGCCTCAAACAATGCAGGGTTTTGTGGGGACTGCCAAAAAGGGCAGCAAAACCCACGGAGGTTTTGTAAGGTCTCTGACACAGCCTCTCTCATTTGGCTGGAAATAACTGAGTTAAAATCAGCAGGATTTCTACCATATGTTTCCCAGTCCTTGAATCGAGGATTACAGGTCATGGTTTTTGTGAGTGACTCGGGGTTTAGGTGAGTGATAAAAATCCAACTCCATTTTCCCAGCAGCATTACAGCTGCAACATTTTCCTGAGCAAGGCGAGAGGAAAACAACACCCAGTGCTTTGACCATTTTGTACCCGTGTGGATCAAAGTGTGAGACAGCAAAATGCCTTGGAAGGCTAACCAGGAGAAGGATGGGCTTTCCCACACCTTTGCAGCTCCACTGGTGCTCTGGGGGAAGAGCCAGGCCCCTCAGCATCCCCATGACAACAATTGGGATTTGCTGCCCAGTGCCAGCAGCAGCAGCTCTGCCTGAGCTCATTACCTGGGGGACAGCAGGAGCTGCTCAGACAGAGCTCTGGCTTTATACATCTTCATTAAAGTCATCTCATACATTTGTGCTCTGAACCTGGGGAAGGCTAAAAGCTGAAATGCAAACCATGGAGCACTCGGCATTGATTTTATTTTTATTTTATTTTATTTTTTCCCCCGCCTTTTCGGTTCATTGAGAAGATTTCTGATCCCATGGTGTTGGAGCTTCCAAGGGGACAGCTGGGTCACTCCTTTGGAACAGCAGCAGGGGTGAAGGAGGGCAGCACCACAAGCACAGCCCCTGGAAAGTGGAATTTTAGGAGGCTGAGGAGACAGCAGCTGAATTGAGACTTGGTTGATAAGATCACAGTTAAAAATTAAGAGAAGCTTCATTTAAAATCCACTGTCATTGTTTTTTTCCTGTGTTTTGGCCCAAGAACAACAAACTCCTCCTGTTGTTTGTGGCACTGGGTTTGCTGCTTTCCTTCAGTCCAAGGCCACGGAATCACCACCAGAATGGGCCATTTTTGACTGCACTACCACAGCCATGATCCTGGGCTCACAGATTAGAACTGTCAGGAGCTTGGTACTCAAGAGCATCCCTGGCAGTGTCCAAAGCCAGGTTGGATGGGGCTTGGAGCAGCCTGGGACAGTGGGAGCTGTCCCTGCCATGGCACTGGATGGGCTTTAGTGCCCCTTCCAACCCAAACCTTCCGTGGTTCTGCCATTGCCTTCCAAATTCTCCTCACAAAAGCTCCTCACTCTTTCTTGGTTCTCTGAGAACCAAATTTAAATGTTGTCTTTCTTCCCAGTGCCAGTCAAACCTGAGAATTTATCCCGAGGTTTGCAGCCAGCACATAAAACAAAACTGCTGCAACCTCACAGCACAAACCAACATTTGCTCTTATCATTTAAAGCCATAAATATAACTCTGATCTTCTCCAGCAAAAACTGGTCACAGCCATCAAAAATCCTCTTCTTGTACCCTTGTAAAATTCATTGAATTGAGGCAGCATGATGCTGCCCTTTAGAAATTCTTATTTAATTACTGAAGCCCATTTGAGAGGCAATACACTTCATACTTCCCCAATTACAAAGTCTGCTCCTGCCCTCAAAAACAGTCTCAAGCAGAGCCAAAACTAAGCTCAGATTGTAATTAAATTTCCTTTTTACATAAATGTTGGTATTTTCGTACACATTCTGAGCTCTCTGCTGATTATTGTAGGATACTGAGAGAGTACAGGGTGCTCAGAAACAAAGAGGGGAAAAAAAGCAAAAATAATATTTGATATACTAAGGAATCATGCACTTTTGCAAAATTATGCTGGAACAGTTTGGGGGAAAAAGTTATTTTAAAAAATCATGGGAGCTATCATGATATTATCACTATTTCAGAACATACATACATCTATACAGATATAAATTTTTATGAGCAACTGGCAGAATCGAGAGCATTGAAAGTACAATTGCACAAACGTGGATGGACAAAAAAATATTTTTCAAATGATGAAATAATAAGAAATACATTCCAAGGCAAAGTAAAGCAAGAGCAAAGACAAGAGGAAAACCAGGGGGAAAGGTTGGTTCTTTGGAGAAAGATTTCAGCAACGCCAAGGCCTGAATGTCCAATCCATTATTTAATTAGTCTGATTAAAGATGTCAAGCAGGGAGTTAACAGCAAGGACAGGAGGGTGAGAGCTGTCCCTGGGATGGGCTGGGCCGTGGTGGGAGCAGATGGATGTGTGCAGAGCTGAGCACTGAACCTCAAACCCCACCAGCTCTCCTTGAGGCACCATGGAAAACAGCCCAGGAGCAGGAAATTGGAAAAGACAATTGTTCTCCCTGCCTGCCAGCAAAGGGAGGATAGAAGAGCATGACAGCATTATTTCCATCCAGAGAAAAAACCAAACAAACTCATCAGGAATAACAGAATGATGCCAGGGGGCTGCCAGCAGAGGGGATGGGAGGTGAGCAGGGGGAGGGCAAAGCTCCTTCCACAGCCACAGGCCAGAGCAGCACAGGGCATTCCATAAACCTGGGCTCTGGGCTGCTGCAATCTGGAATGCAGAGAATACTTCCCTGCATGTTTGAAAGGATCCAAACCCTCTGACAAATCCTGCTTTTAACCTCTGTCCATGCAAAGGGCTGCCCAGGCTTTGGGATGAGACAGAATTTTCAGGAATGCAAATTAGATCGTAGCATAATGTTTAATTTATCCCAGGGTGAGAAATGGAGATTTTTGGGAAATTAGAATGGTAGATAGATGGAGACAAGGTGGAGGATCCTCGTGGGTTTGGGGCTTCCTCCTCCTCCTCCATCTCCTGCCCATCCTGCAGTGCTGGGGCCCATTGGGCAGGATTTGCCCAGGGCAGCGTTCCGTGAGCAGAAGTTCAGTCAGGAATTGGGAGAAAAGCAGAAATAATGCACGTTTGGGGTGAGAATTGGGTGAATTATCCTTAAGAGAGCCTTGACTCTGTGTGTTTGGGGCTCTTTGGTGCCTTTTCTCCCTCAGGCCAGGCTGGTGTAAAGCCTGGGGTGCAGAAATTGCTGAGAAGGGAAGGAACAACCTGGAGATGGAGAACAGCCAGAGCCCCACTCGTTTGTTACCCAACAAGGACTCAAAGGACTCTTCCCTCTCGGGGGAGAGTCCTGTGGGAGTTACAGAACCCCTACACTGGACAGGCCTCTCCTCATCCCTGTCAGGGTGAAATTCTGCCAGGAGAGCAGCAGAGCGGGGGGGGTCGGGGAGCAGCCCCAGGGAGGGGCAGCTCAGCATCCCCGTGGGCCCCTCTGGTACCACCTGGGTGAGGGGAAGGAGCTGCTGGCACAGATTTGGGAGGCACCACCTGCCAAAGTTAGAGATCAGGGCTGTTCTTTCACAAAACACAGAGGTTGAGGATATATTTAAATATATAAGAATATAAACACACAAATATTCATATTTACAGCGCTGGGAAGAGGTGCAGCCAATCTGTGGCTGAAGGAGACAACAAGGCAGATCTGTGGGGTTATTTTAGCTCAGAGGGGACTGAGGGAAGCTGTGCCAAAACAATCCCCAAGTGCCTCCTGCACTGCAAGGAGGGAATTATCCATTATCTGTGTCCAGAAAAACCTTGGGGACCTCAAACTGCAAGAAGGAAAAGAAGGAAAATTCTAATTAGACCCCGGAAGAAGTTTTTAAAAAACATTTTTTTTTTTTAGAACATAGATCTAGAAGAAATTATTTGAGAAATTAATGAAGACTCCATTACTCCATTACCTGAAGCTTTTGATATGTTAGAACAACTTTTTATAGCCCAGGGCTGCCTTTTGAGAGCCACTTGTGACCAGCATCCAGAGGCTGTGGGGCAATTCACTCAAGGTAATCTGAAGCTCACACCATCAGAAGAAATGGGGAAAAAAGTAAAATATAAATTATAAGAGCTGACATTGAGAAATGTAGGTCACTGTTGCAGGTAAAAGGTGAAACCTGCAGAAAATGTGATTGCACCCCAGTATAAAGGTCAGAAAGGTGGGGAAATTTATTCAGGAATGGACAGTTATGGCCACAGCCCCAGATAACTTCAAGAAACCAAAGTTTCATTATTGCTCTGGCGAGATTTGATTACCAAAGTGGTGAAATTCAAGATTTCTTTGCCCCAACAAGTATTTCACAGCCAAGTTACCTGTGAAGGTTCCTGTGAAGGTTCTCCTACCCAAACTCACACTCGGGGTGCTGAAGGCAGCTCTGATTTGAGCACTGAACTCCAAACTTGACTTCCCAGCTTGTGCAAACACGTTTTCTGGATGAGAGGTTACACGAGGCTTTTCCCCCCTTCTAAGCAATTTCAAAGAGGTGTTTTTGGTAACACGTTCATTGGCAATTGCCACCCATTTTCAGTGTCCAGCTGCAGAGTTAAATATTGCCTTTTAAACCTTGCAGGGAGTGAAAAACTCAGATTTTTGCAGGACCTGCCTGTGGAAAGGGAGCACAACACCCAGCTCTGGCTGAGCTCTGAGTGTGGTGGCATTCCCAGAAATGAACTTGGATAAAATCCAACCCTGAGTCTGACAATGGGTGGTGTTGAACCCGCCCAACTCAATAGATGGACAACAGACACTGCTCAGTTCAGGAAAATCAGCATCTAAAATTGGAATATTAAATAGCAGAGGGGAAAATAAAACACAGGATAGGGAATATCAAAGGCCAATAGACCAGTGAGGGTGAAAAATGCACATTTGCAGCCCAGAAAACACAAGTTTTGCAGGTACCTGCCCTAGATGTATTTATCATCTTCACAGCCATGGTTCCAGATACTAAAAAGCAAAAATAGCTTTAGTAATAAAAAACACAGGCCACAGGGCAAGAAAATAGGTTTAAATCTAGATACTAAGAACTCTAAACCTCTGAGGGAAATAAATCTGTAACCTAAATCACATCCATTTATAGATGGGAGACAGATTTGCTCTATAGAAGGAGCTGATTCATCTAAATAAACTACCAGGCTTGTATTTACAGCTCTACTGAGATGACTCTGTTCTCCTTCACGTGGGTATTACTTTATTACCAGCTTTCTTGGAGCACTATTTCATTTCAGAAAAATGAACTGAAAGTCCAACATTTCATGTCAAACCCAGGATGCTCATTCCAGCCAGGATTAGCTGTGGTGTTTGAGCATCTCTTCCCAAACCACCACGAAGCAACAACTCGCCTTGTTCCCCTGTGAATTGTGGGGTCATGGAATGGTTTTGGGTTGGGAGGGACCCTAAAGATCACCCAGTGCCCCCCCTGCCATGGCAGGGACACCTCCCACTGTCCCAGATGGATCCAAGTCCCAGTGTCCAGCCTGGCCTCGGGCACTGCCAGGGATCCAGGGGCAGCCACAGCTGCTCTGGGCACCTGTGCCAGCCCTCCCCACCCTCCCAGGGCACAATTCCTTCCCAATATCCCCTCTCACCCTCCTCTCTCCATCACAGAACTTGCAAAGATGTTTTATAGTGGAAAATTTCCCAGTAACCTCAACCTGGAATGAGGCAGGTCCTTTTTTTAACACCACCAAGATCTGGAGGATGCACAACTGAATTTTGCTGCCACCCCTTTTCTGTCCCACCTGCCCCCCAATGCCCCCAGTGAGGTCTGATCAGAGTTATTCAGCAAATCACAAATGGGATTTCTAGGAGCTGATATCCCTGCCAGCCCAGACAAACACCCCAGCGGGGCTCCAGCCCGGGGATCCCCATTAATGACACCAAACTCCTCATCAGCAGAGTTTAAAATAATCTTCTCTTACAGTTTCAACAGACCTATTCCAGAAGCATTTGTTTGTCTCCCAGGAACTCTCTGCCCAGGGGGAGCAGATTCCCAGCTGGGCACGGCTGCTTTGACCCCAAACTCCGCCCCGGCTGCCTCTTGCTCGCGTTTCCATCACCCCGCGGCACCGCTGGGGCGCTGCCCACACCCCTGGGCACCAAAACGAAGGAAGAGACGCCAGGCCCCTCCCAGCACGCCAGGTTTGAACCTCGGGGAGG
>VYXF01011003.1:177152-207634 GCA_013397295.1 Polioptila caerulea
ACTCTCCCGGTGCGGGCACTCCCGGTGCGGAATTTCCCGGTGCGGAATTTCCCGGTGCGGCCCGGGGCGGGCATTCCCGGTGCGGACATTCCCGGTACCGGCACTCCCGGTGCGGACATTCCCGGTGCGGACATTCCCGGTACCGGCACTCCCGGAGCGGGCACTCCCGGAGCAGCAGCCGCTCCCCGCTGGGATGCGCATCCCGGCCCCGCGGAGCGCCGCTCCAGCCCGGCACGGCTCACTGGAGCTGCCCTGAGACCCGAGAGGGACCGGAGCCCCTGCACAGCCTGTGTCAGGGCAGGGATGTCCCCAGGGACACGGAGAGCTGGAAGGAAAAGGGAATTTTATAACCAGCGGTCCTCCGGGCTGGCCCCGAACGCCTCCGGCCCGGGGGTTATTCCTGCGGGGCTGTCCCGCTGGAGCACCGGGCACACGAACCTTCGGCGTGGCTCTGAAACACCGAGCCTCTGTCAGAACTGGGCACCGCTCAGCCAGGAAAGGTTGGAGGACTCCGGCTGCTGTGCCAACTCCCCCCTGGATCCCGGCAGCAAGGAACCCACATTCCTCCGGGGAGTGCCGTAAAAACATCACAGTCAGGCTGCAGAGCAGCTGGGCTGCCCCTGGATCCCTGGAAATGTCCCAGGCCAGGCTGGACAGGGCTTGGAGCAACCTGGGACAGTGGGAGGTGTCCCTGCCATGGCACGGGTGGCACTGGATGGGCTTTAAACTCCCTTTGAACCCAATCCATTCCATGATTTATGATCATGAGCTAATTTCCACTTAAATAAGGGCTTGTTTCTTTTCACTCCTCTGACATCTCTGAAATCCTTTCCAGTGACACACTTTCAAACCCTTTTTTTTTTCTTTTTTTTGGGAAATGCAGAAAGATCAGTCTGCCTTTTCCCCTCACCTGCTTCCAGAACTGCCCAGGATCCAGCCACAGCTTTGCCTCTGACCCTGCTGCAGGTTTCCTGCTCCATTTGCAGGAACATCCGTTCATTATAAGGGAAATAAAGGGGCACCTCTGAGCTTCATTAGGACAGAGAGAAGAATGAGGTTTTAGGTCTCTGGGAAGAAACCAGCAATCTTCTGGGTGCACAGCTGAGCTGAATGCCCCCAATCCTCAACACCTGTGAGCATAACAAAGAAATCACCAATTATCTCCAGGTTTGGCCTCACAATGGGATTCAGGAACAAATAGCTCACACAGCAGAAGGTCTGCCTTGCTTATTATTTTCCTAATTTGCAACTAAACACATTTTGGTTGGCTCTATAAAGAGTTGTTATTTGTTTTGTGTCAACAGCCAGGGTCCTGCTGTACTATTATTCACTGCATAAACACACATTTATTCCAGCAGTATTCTGCTCCTACTCCAGCACATTTTATTCTCTGGCTTTCACATTCCTTCACAAAAGGAGAAGGGAGCTGCAGAGAGGTTTGTGGCTTGCAGCACTTGTGTTTGTGTATCTCAGCTCATCAGTCACACTCATCTCCTTCCCCACAGTCTGTGCCTTTCTGATGTGGCTGCATTAAAACCTATTTGTTTAATAATCAGGAGAAAGAGAGGCAGCAAAGCTGTTGTGTCTGAAGTCTCTGCCTCATACACTCAGAAGGAAATCAGAATTAACAGAGAGAAGCTGCAGCATCAGCAGTGGCAGAGCTGCATCCTGCAAGGGTGTCCCAAGGCCTGGGAGCATCAGGCAGGAGCTGTGCAGCCACTGAGGCCCGCTAGGAAGAGAGGCACTAAAAATCCCCTTTGGAATTGTCCCGAGGCTGTGGTGGGAATGTGGTGGTGTGCTGTGCTCAGAGATGGACAGGCAGGCTCCAACCCAGAGTTTGCTGGGTGTGTGGAGATGGACAGGCAGGCTCCAACCCAGAATTTGCTGGGTGTGTTGAGAAGAGCTCTCGGAGGGCTGAGGGATCAGAGGAAATGTCCTGCTCTGCAGGGGCTGGGGTGGGGTCTCTGCAGCATTCCTGGAACACAGGGCTGCCAGGGATCAGGAACTGGGTGCAGACAAGGAATGAACCTGTCATCCAGAGCATCAAACAGGGTTTGCCACACACCTTTCCTGGGTCACATTCTGCCCTCCAGATGACAGAGATTTTACCTCATGAAATGTCCCATTTCTAAGGAAATGAGTGGATGACATCTTTCATCTTTTATCTAAATGTAACCATTTTTCACAGTGGTAATAATATATAATGTTTTTTTTCTTTTAATTCCACCTTCAATTATGTGTCATTTCACCCAGCTTATTTTCCAAGCTCCATCTTCTCTTTTCTTCAAGCTGATTTATCAGATGAGATCACAGCCACCCTCTAACTGATGCAATAATTCACTCTGATGGGTGACACATATACAGGTGAAAAAATATTGGCACAACACACAAAGTCATCTTAATAAATCATGGCAAATTAGTAGGGAGAACTCATTTTCAAGCTTTTAGCATAGCAATTAAGATGAGATGAGAGTGGAAAGTAAGAGCTCAGGGCCAGGTTGGATGGAGCTTTGAACAACCTGGTCTGGTGGGAGGTGTCCCTGTCAATGGCAGGGGTGAAATGAGGAGATATTTAAGTCCTTTCCAAACCAAACCATTCTGTGAAACTCCTCAGGCAACCCTGAAAAACAATTCTTGTAAACAAGAACTCTCTCCACACCAGCATGGGTACATTAATATCACAGGCTGCACTTGAAATTAAGGCATTTAAGGGAGAACTACACGCAACTATCAAGCAATTCAAGAAATTGATCCATACAGAAGCAGGAACATAATTTTAAAAGATATTAAACTTCCCCTGCAGGCTGGTAGCAAGGCCATGAAGGGATTTCCCCATGAAGAACTGCATTTGGTGGGAATTAGACCTGGAGATGCTGGATCCTGTGAGCTCCCCAGTGCTCATGCTTCCATTCCAAGCTGCCCACATGCTCAAGTGGAGACCTGCCAGGGATTTTTGCATGAATTGGGTGGCTCTGCAGAGGGCAAGGACATGAATTTGGTGATGCACTGCATGAGGGATGCTCAGCCCTGGGAGGAGTCCAGTGGCACCAACACTCCAAGGTGTGGGAGCTCCTCTGCTTCAGAAGGGAGCGAGAAGGGATCCAGCGAGGGCAGGCACTGCCCTGCCACGTGGGACACGGCTCCTGGAGCTGGGATGGAGGGTGAATGTCTGGGAACCTCCACTTCAATCCATCCCTGATTGATACCATCCCCATTTCATGGGAAATACAGCTCTGGAGAGGTTTCTCCTTTCATTTGTCCATGCTACTGCACACTTCCCTCAGCACAGCAGACCTGGTACCAACATTTACAGACACACTCCTCATTCTCCCACAAATGAACAGTTGCTCTATGTTCAGGTTCAAAATGCTCAACTTTCCACTTAAAACCCAGGCACCTTTGCAATTTTTGCTCTGCAGCCTGTAGAGAAAGACAAATAAGGAAGGGTTGAAGCCTGATTGTTGCTCTAGGACTCAAATCTGCAAGGCTGTAAGAGGCATTTATGAGAAGTGGTGTTTCATGGGCTTGGTAATTTGCAGTTTGTTACAAAGACAAATTCGTTTCTGACTAAATTGTATTGCAAGTCAGGCTCCTCAGGGAACATCTGACTAAAAGGTGATGTTAAAGTAATTTCCATAGCATCAAACTATGAGACAAATTATAAACTTCATAGAGGAGAAAAGTGGGGGAAAGGAGCAGGAGCTGAGAGGGAATGAATTTCTTCATGGCAGTGCTCAGAATGGGGAGAACTCAGATAATGCTGTGAAAGCTGCAGTGCTAAAGCTGCTTGAAAACAAGCACAGCCTTGGGTTTTCAGCTGTTTGACAGTGACTGACTCCATCCTTGAAATCATTTTTCAAACCATCCAGACACCCTGCCAAGCCTTCTCCAAAGAGGGGGCTCCTGGCAGGGACAGCAGCTCAGCCACTGCTGGGGAATTTCTGCTGGGGGATCTGAATCCTGGAGGTTTTCACCCTAAACAAGGCAAAAAAAGCAAATCTCACGTGCCCAGTAAAGGGTGAATTTGCAAGGGCTCCAGAAACCACAAGTGCCTGACTGTTGGGAGATTCTGAGGGGCAGGAGCATCTGACCCAGGGCAGCATTGCTCTCCAGGAGAGCCAGCTCCATCCAAAAAGGGAACCACAGCAGTGAGCACAGCTCACCCCTGACACAGGAGGAGCTGATTGAGGATCCCAGGATGGTTTGGGTTGGGAGGGACCTTAAAGCCCATCCACTTTGGCCTTGGACACTCCCAGGGATCCAGGGGCAGCCACGGCTGCTCTGGGCACCCTGAGTGCCTGCCCACCCTCTTGGGGAACAATTCCTGCCCAATATCCCATCCAGCCCTGCCCCCTGGCAGTGGGAGCCATTCCCTGGGTCCTGTCCCTCCATCCCCTGTCCCCAGTCCCTCCCCAGCTCTCCTGGAGCCCCTTTAACCCTATCAGGACTCTGAGCTCTCCCTGGAGCCTTCTCCTCTCCAGGTGAGCACCCCCAGCTCTCCCAGGCTGGCCCCAGAGGGGCTCCAGCCTTGGAGCATCTCCATGGCCTCCCCTGGACTCTCTGCAGCTCCCCCACATCCTTCCAAAAGCAGGGACCCCAGAGCTGGAGGCAGCTCCTCAGGTGAGGTCTCACCTGAGCAGAGCAGAGGGGCAGAACCCCTCCCTCGCCTGCTTTGGACTTGAAGAGGAAAACCAGAACCTGTCAACCTTGGAATTTCCAGTCAGGACATTTATCAAGGCAGTTGCACCGAGTGCAGCACAGAGATCCCATCTTATTAACAGTCCTCACCCGGCAGATTTTTGCATTTTAATATTTTAATATCACTGCTGTGGTTGTTTTCCTGAATGAGACACAGGGGGTTTCTCACAGGAGGCTGAAAGAGGGTGTGACAAACAAGGGGGTGACAGAGTGTGGGAATCATTGAAGGCAGCCAGCACAAATAGGAAAAGCCCTGTTTAGTGTAGTGCAATGATTATAAATGTGAGGAATGGTATGCAGCAAGGATGAGGGCAATTTATCCTGAATATTAGAAACAGCTCGAAGAGTGAGACTGAATTCATGTTCTGTGTGCCAAGGGAAAGGACTAAATGACATGAGAGAGTTCCTTTTCCTCCTGTAATTCCCATCACCTCATGATTCAGTGATAAATTCCCTTCCTATCTCTGCATTTCATTCAGGTCATGCACGGATACAGCACCAGAACAAACCTCCAATGCCACTGAAGCCTCTGATGCTGTGAGCAGCAAAATGCAGAGTCTTCCCCAAAAGTTAATAATCTCTCACTTTGCTCCAGCATCAACTGGATATTTTCTTGCTGTTTGGTAATTTCTATTTTCTTCTTACAGTTCCTACTGGACAGCTGTACCACTGACAAGCTGCTCTAATAAGAATTGCAATAAAAAATGAGTCAGGGCCAATTTATATTTTTATTCATATTTATATTTATATCTGTACCAGTGCTGGACTTTTACCTGACTACATTTTCCTCACACCCTTTATTACCCTAAAATAGGAATGAATGTCATCACAACCTCCCTCAGCCTAGGAAAGACTTAACAAAAAATTTATATTTACAAATAATACAAGAAAAAAGGGCAAGAAAATAACTAGAATTTGTCTTCTGCTGCTCACAAAGTTAAAGTTGCATTTACCAAGGAGCCAAACCAGCTTCACTGGGAGTTGCACCCACGCCATCAGTTCTTAAGGACCCGAAAATTATCTGGATTATTATCATATCTTAAAATACCCATCTATTGTTTTTAATTATCAACACAAAATAAACCAAATTGAAATAAGAATTATTGTAAGATTTTAAATCTAGAGAGAAGGAGCTTTGAAGTTGGCACAAAGGGGGCTCAGACATGGTAGACCAGCCCTGATCTCCCTGTAAGCCAACATTTAATAATGGTGCAGTGAGATCAGTGTTGGGAAAAAAAAAAATAAAAAATGAGGGGGCACAGAAATATTTAGAATTTTAGGCAGTTCTGGAGCTGTTCCTGACTTTCAGGGAGGAGTTTACCCCACTGCAAGGGGTGAAGCAGATCTGCCACTGCTCACTGCCATCCTCAGCTGTAGAGGCAGGAGGGAATTCCCTACGTTCTTTTAGCTCCAAAAAGGGTAATTCCCACACTTCCCTGGGGAATGCACAGTGCTTGTTGCTTCCTCTGTGGGACAATCACCCCAAAAGGTGCAAATTATTTCCAGTTCTGGCCAAAGGGGTGACTTTTGCTTTGGACACAAACTCATTTCAGCCAACCCGCTGAACACCTGGGGGTTGCCACGAGATTTGGTGCGTCCAGGTCTGGTGAAACTGGCTGGAAACTTCTCTGGCTTTTTAGGAATGTCCTAAGGATTCTCCCTCTGCACACATTTGACCCCAATTCCTGCAGGGGCTCTTTCCCAGCAGTTTCTGTGTGTGACCCCTTTGGGTGGAGGACAAGGGGCAGTGAAGTCAGGAACACGATCCCAGCTCTTCAGGGAGAGGTCCTGGCTCCCCTCTCAAATCCTGACTCGTTTTTCTGCTAAATAACAATGAGAAATAAAAGGAAATTCCATAATATTGATCCAGAAAAATCACAGCTAATTCTTGTATCAGTTCCACAGATGTTTTCTTATTGCTGTTTCTGCCAGTCTGTATTTTAATTTATCATGTCAGTTTAGATCAATGATCTATTTGAAGGATAACTTTTTTTCACTCATAACACTGAGGATCTCTGCTTTATAAAATGTAGATACACCCTGACTTTTTAAAGTGCTGAGCAATCCCTGCTAAATGCAGGGAGCAGAGGGAACAACTCAGAGTCAGAAGGAAACAGATCAAAATCACTTTTCTCATCACTATGTATAAAAATCCTGCAGGATGAATCAGGGGTTTTCTTCTACTAGAGATGTTTTAATTCAGATTTAAAGAAATAAAAACCAATGCCTAAAATTTAATTGTTTTTAAAAAAGGATGAAACTTTCTGTTGCAAATGTTGAGCTAAGCAATCTCGATTTTTTAATAATTTTCTCTCCATACACACACTTCTATTTTTCTAGTTAGCTACAAGCTGTGATCCATTTTTAGAGCTAGATGCAATCTGTCCAAAGTGACACTTTTTATTCCAAAAGAATTTTGTGCTCAAGAAGCTCACTTGAATGGAGATTCAATTGATCCCCACATTATATCAGCACTCCCCCAGGTCCCAGCCCCCTTCCAAGCAATTTACAATTTACAGGACCTCTGTAGGGGGGTGGAGGGAATTGCTGCTGTCTTCCAGCACCATGTACACACACAAAATGAGTTTATTTTACCCAGGTGTTAAAGCATTTGTTCCACTTGGCCCCCCAGCCCTGGCTCCTGCAGCCAAATCTGTCAGTGAGAAGGTGAGAAAAGCCCAGACATCCTCCCTGCCACACACACACAGCCCTAAAATAAATTAAAAAATGAATTACAGCAGTCGAGGAGGGAAACAGCAGATTCCTGGCCCCAAGCAGTGCCCAGCAGAGGCAGGTGGTGGGTACAGTGCAAACATTTGCAGTGGCTCAGCAGCCTTTAAACCCCTCCCTTAGGTCCAGATTAGCCCCAGGTATTTTTAGAGTTGATCTCATTTCCTGTCCCCGCTGAGTTACAGGAGGTTTCCCAAGGACTCCCACCCCACCTTAAGGCCATCTGGGCTCCTTGTGCCTGTCAGGTGTCCTGCAGAGCACAGAACCTGCCCTGGAAAGGAGGATCTCCCTGTGCCAGGGGCTGGCTTTGGGTATTGCTGCCACCATCAGCTCCTGCCCACAGCAATTCTCCTTTCATCTATCCCAAATATCGAAGGAGAGGGTCATAATCTCTCTTCTGACCTTGAACAGGTTTTGAACAAGCCAAGGACCTAATCTCTCCTCACAGAAAGCTGAAGCAATGCCCTTGGTGTGCTCAGCAGCGCTTCCCTGGTTCCCATTCCAGCCAGGACAATGCTGTGGGGCAGAGGGAGCCTGGAGCTCACATCCACTTCTCCAACTCATCCTGCCACAGAACACTTCCCTGACTCTGCTGAGGATGCTTCATCTGCCCCGTTTCAGGAGGAAACCACGGGGAGCTTTCTGACAGCTCTCACAGCAGTGACCACAAGGCTCTCTGATCAATGGGTTCTGTGTGCACCCAACAGAAAGAATCAGCCACTCCTCCAGCATGGGACTCCCAAAGTCTCATCCTGAGGTGCACCGTGGTCAGGCTGCTTCCAAGTGTTACTGACTAAAGAGAAAATCACAGTAATTGTTAATTATTACACATTAGGGCAATGATTTGCCAAGACAGGCGCCACGGTTTCATTTTTTGTGTTCAATGAACAAAAACATGTTTGAGCCCTGCTCAGGCAAACCCAAACAGGCTGGCACACTGCAGGCACAGGCTGCCCAGAGAGGCTGGGGATTCCCATCCCTGGCAGTGTCCAGGGCCAGGCTGGATGGGACCCTGGGGCAGTGGGAGGTGTCCCTGCCCATGGCAGGGGTGGCACTGGATGGGCTTTAAGGTCCCTTCCACCCCAACCCATCCTGGGATTCTCTGACTCTCTGTTTAACCCCAAATACAGGCCAGGCCCAAACTTCTCAAGTCTGAACTTCAGCAGTGCTCAAAGTAACAACATTTTCTTTTACCCCCTCTGTCACCACCTCTTCCTCTCACTTCCCTCTTTGGCCATTCCACACTTCTTTGGTCAACCCATCTCAATTACAAAACGTCATTTTCAAATTAATTTGTCCAGCAGAATTGCTGCCACCTCCTTCAGCCAGCCAGGCTGACAAAAGCTGGGTTGTTCTAACAGAGCCAACTTGTCCTGCTCTCAGGCAGGGATTAGGAAGAGCTGGAATATTTGGCCACACCACAGCTGGAAGTCACAGGTCAGTGTGCTCCCCCTCACCACCACACCTCAAGGGATTTTTTTAAAATAATTAATTTTATCAAACATGATACGACAATTTCTATTACTTTTGCATGATTTTTCTGTGACATTCTGTCCTAAGAGTCACTGAAATCAAACAAGAGAACTTTTTCCTCCTTACAGAGGCAGCTTGGTCTATAGAGACAGAATTCAGGAGTTTAGACAAAAGGAACCTGGTTTCTACTTATATTTTACCAGTGATTTGGGGCAAAACTCTTTCTGGTTTGAACTCCAAGCTCTTTCACCCCTATTAATATAAATTAATTTACATTAATATAAATTAATATAAATTAAGCATGACATGACCCCACTCTGAAATGAAAATTTTCACTATTACAGTATAATGAATAATCCTGTGTTTCTGGAATAAATTTGAAATTATTCCTCCTAAGAATAATTTTTCATAAAGACTACAGCTTCTACTTCAAAAGATGCTAAAGAATGTTCTTGAAATGCCTATCTACAGAAAAAAAACCCACAAAGCTCAGAAATTCTATCTATGAGGTAAATAAAACTTATTTAACAGAGAGGGTGGGTAAGGCCCTTTTTGGGTTTCCATTCCTCTCTCTGGCAAAAGGGAGCTGAAACACCACAGAGCCCCTGGAATGAAGCAGCACCTGAGCCAGCCCTGCCTGGGGGGAGGATTTGTGCCCAGGCAGGGATGTCACTGCTCTGGCCCAGGAGAGGAAGGAGCAGGTTTATGTTCCTGAGCATTTTCCTGCTCCAGGAAGAAAACATTCAGCAGACAGATGAGAAACAGTTCATGTTTTCACCTTCCACACAACCACTTTCTACAAATTATAACTATTTTCCGCCAGTATTTGCTTCTCTGATTTTCTCCTGGCAATATAATCCATGCAGAAAATTATCCAAGCTCTTTAGCTAAAAAGATACTGACTTATTTATTTTACCTCCGTTCTGAAATATTTAGAGGATACCATCTAATTCTGGAGTGCTCCCACACTGTAAGTGATTTGCCTTTGCTCACATTAAATGTTTCTCATTCCAAACGCTGCAGCACTCTAAAATGTGACATTCCCTGCCTGTAAAGCTTTCCTTTGTGCTTGGGAAATGTCATTATTATCATTATTATTATTATTGTTATTGTTATTATTATTACTGCGATGTAGCTGAAATCAGGGCCCTGGTGAGTGCAGTCCTTAAATGAGGAGCAGGGAGGTTGAGGCAAAGAAAATCCAGCAGGATGATGGAGGTCAGGTGGAATTTGGGGTGGCTGGAGCCACGTTCCTGTTTGGGACAAGGCCACCTTTGTCCTGTGCCAGGGGGATAACAGATCTGAAAGGGGCTGGGTTTTTATTTCTAAAGTGCCACACTGATGAACACTGGGGCACAGAGGATGGATTTTTCACAGTAAGGGGATCCATGAGAAAAGGAAAATGATTCCTCTCCAAAACTGCAAATTATAAATGATTTGAATTTTTTTTTTTTTTTAGAGTTGCCTTTTGAGGGATGCTCTGATTGGGAAGGGGTGAACTCAGTGCTGGCACAGCAAAGATACAGCTCTGGGCACCACAGGCACATCCATGCTCAGTTCAGCTCCTTGCTAGGAGGGAATTGTTGTGGGCAAGCAAGAGCAGCAGTTCCAGCCCCACCAAAGCCTGTGCAGATCTCCCCAGACACCAACACCCTCCTCCAGGAGCAGCCTCCAACCCTGCCACAGCTGGAAATCTTTTCACACCACCACCAGTAGCTCTCAGGAATGATGTTCCAGTGCCACACTTGGTCTAAGGAAAATTCCAAACCTTATTTTAGTACTTAATTATGTAATTTCCAGCACTGGTTTTCATGCTGCACTCTCCAGAGTGTGAGTTCTTGTCCAGTTTTAAGTTATTTCATGGAGATAAATCAGCCTAAAAGCAGCTTTTTACCATGGAGACTGAAAGAGAATTGTAGGTGTATTATGTGTGAGAGATGTAGATTGAGTGTTGGCTTTTCCACTTCTAATAGCTCGGGGATAAAATTCATACAAAGTGATCTCTCTGCTTTCTGCTGCTAATTCAGCTACAAAAATCTGAGGGATGCAACAGCTTTTACAACTCCTTTGCTCCATGGGAAGGAGAGATTTCAGCAAAGCAGTGACAGTCTTGCAGAGAGAAGGGCAGCAATATCATCCCAACAACAGGAACCATATTTAATATAAAACCAAAATTCTTATCCAGCTTCCACTGGGATGAGTGATTCCACACTTATGAATTAATAAGCAAACATCTGGAGACATTATTTACAAGTTTAACTCATTTGTAGTCACCATTCTCTGGCCCCCCAACAAAAAAAAAAAAAACCCAAAACAACCCACAAGACTAACACTCACCACTTGGAATACTTTTCAGAGGTCAAGAAAATAAATGTTAAGTCCATGTTTTTCATTAATTTCTCCCACATAATTCTCCCCCAAATGGATTTTGGAAAGGGAGAAGTAACAAGTCTTGCCTGCAAGGCAGACAAGCAGCAGGAGGTGCAGGTTCTGAATTGGCTTTTAAGAAGTCAGAAAACCCACAAAGCTGCCAGCTGGTAAAATTTAGTTCCAGGTCCTCAGTTCAGAGAGACAGACAATCTAGAGATGAGCAGCAGCAACAGCAGTTTGCACTGAACCGTTCCTAGCAAAATCCATTTCCTTCAGGCATTTTTGGAGATGAACTTTTCCACTTGCCCCTGAAGCTGGGCTCGAAGGACAGTGACGGAGGGTGTGGGGAAGGGCTGGGGCTGGAGCTGGGAGTCTGAGCACAGGACACAGCCCAGGGGCTGCTGCACTGGAGTCAATGTGTGTGGAGAGCAAAAGCAGCCCCATCCATCCTCAGCAGCCCCAAGGGCTGCAGCAGCAGGGTTTGGAAATAAACCCCAAGTCTGGGCTGAGGGCAGAGCAGGGGCACCAGCGACCCCAGAGCTTTGCTGAGGGACAAATTCACAGCCTGTAAGAAACAAAGGATGATTTTGTACCAAATCCATTAAATAAACTGTCAGGAGGGTTTTTACACCTGATCCTTCTCCACCACTTAGAATTGCAGCTCACATAACGTGAAGGAAGATGTGGGTGCTGCTCGTTTTGGCCCAAGAATGGGATAGACAAAGCAAGAGCAGCTCACACTGGGGGCTTCACTGCCCTCCCTCACTGGAGACAGCACAAGGACACCAGGAATGTCCCCCTGGGCTCCACACCCCTGGGACAAGGTTGCACATCCCAGCTGACACCTCAGGAAATGAGAATTGGCCGAGGGGCAGCTTTGATCCTTAATTCCTGCGGCGTGCCAGCCTTGCTGTTTCATTCCTGTCTGACAGACACGGCTCCAAAGGTGCCTTCAAGCTCAGCTCCATTCTCCTCATGCATTACCCTGCTAATGCAAGCTGCTGCCTTCTATTGGCAGGGAATTACAGAACCATTATTGCATGTTCATGAGAAAAAGCTCCAGATAGCAAGAGGTCAACAGGTTGAACTTCACTCACTTTGGCACCGTCAGCAGTTGGTATTGCTCCTATTTCATGATGAAAAAGTCTCTCCTTATGCTGGAAGGAAAGAAAAAAACAAGCCCATACTTTGCTTTTATGTCTTGGTAATGCAGACATTTGGTTTTGAAAAGACCAGCTCAGTTCTAATTCAAATAAAAAATTCTGACTTGCACAAGGCCTTACTGTCAGACGTTTGCTTTGGGTTTTATATTCAAAGTCAGGTAAAAAAGGCAGGTAAAACTCAGCTGCAATTACATTTTCTTTGCCCCTTACACTTTGTAATTCCTACTGAATAGAAATAAAGTGGGATTTTTTCCTCCCATTACCTGCAGCAACCATGGCTCTTTGTGGGGCTTCAGAGTGCATTAAATTTGTGTCTGACAAGGGGCTCCCTAAATCCTGGGGCTGGGCTAAAGGATCACAGGGGAACTTTACTTAGATGTGGCTGTTGCAGAGATTGTCCAGATGCAGAGGGTTGAGTGGAGTCCCCACCCCTGGAGGTGTCCAAGGAAGGTCTGGAGGTGGCACTCAGTGCCCTGGGCTGGCAGGGATCAAAGATTGATTCCAATCTTGCAGTTCTTTTCCGACCTCATCACCTCTGTGATTCTGAGAGGTTTTCTTCTTAACCTTCACAGGCAATATTTATTATCCTTACTGCATTACAGCCTTGAAAGGAATTTCTGCTCTCACATTCCAAACCACTTAAGAAAATTCTGTTTGTCACTCATTAAGCAGCTGTAGAGAACCACACGAAATTAGGAATAGGCATGGCTGTGCAAACAGCAGGGAAAAAATGGTTCCCACATCTTCCTCAACAAGCAAGGCAAAACCCTTCCAATTAACATTTCTGATAGGAAATTCACTTACCATGAAAGCATCTGCCTTTCCTTAAAGGTTGTAGCTCAGTCTTTTCATTTTTTTCACAGCATTTTTCACTGTGGCTCTATTGGAGATTAGATACCCGGCAGCAAGAAGGGAGACTGAGTGAATTATACTTTTAGCTCATACTTTATTCTCTTTACTTTAAAACTTCAGGAACTCAGGCATCTATTTCACCCATCATTTATCCTTGGAGACTAAGGCAGCTTCGGGGAAAAAAGCAATTACCTACTATGGAAAGTCTAGGAGTTACAATTATGAAATAATAAAATGTCAAAGACACGTCTAATTTAGATATAGGGTTTTATACTTGTAGCTTAGTGGAATAGTACAAAATATTCTCTGAAATGTTTCTATCCATCAGGTGGAATCACTCCTCTGACTGTGATACCAAAAGCAAATTCCCAAGTGTTTATACAGCAGACCTGAGCGTGCATTAGAAATCAGCAATTGAAAATCTATTTTGCTTACCTTGTCACCAATAATGGAATTACAGCACTAAAAACCACTTTTCCTTCTTGGGTACACCAAGTAGAACACTTCTGTCTCTGAAGTGAGAACTCAGCTTCTCTTTCTCTTGGATCTTGGAGGAATTTAATGTCTCTTCCTCTCAGTGCTTGAAGTGTCACTGACAGTCCCCACAAAAACAACTCAACCACCCCCCATGGCCACCTCTGGTTGCTGCTCAACAAAGGAATCCTCATGATTTATAAACCTTTAACAGCAAGAAACAAATTCCAAAGGAGCAGCAATGGCAGAGCATAACCAAACTTGTCACTGAAGTTGTCTGAGCAAAGTGATCTTCACCCAACAACACAACATTCTGTGGGATGGTCAACCCTGAACTGCAAATTCTGGCTGCTGTGCTGCCAGGGAGAGCATTCCTGACCTTGCCATGGTGATAAGCAGCACTGCAGGGTGGCAGAGAGAGGGAAGAGACAAACCCTTTATCATATAATCACAGCCTGACAGTGCCCAGGAGTGGCAGTGCAGCCCAAATTCACAGCCTTGCACCTCAGGTGCTGCTCAGCTCCACTCCTGACCCTTAAACGAAGATTAAAGCCACGAACTTGCCCAAATCTGGCAAAAATTATTGTGAGGATGCCCTGTTAGACTGGGGAAGAGATGCCAGGTGATCACCAAGGAGCCAGGCCTGGTGCTGTCCCCTGCACTCCTTGGTGACAATGTGCTGCCTCAGCCCCTTGTGCTCCCTGAGCTGTCACAGCAGCCAGGCCTGCACGGGGCAATGGGGACGAGGTGCAAAGTAAGAAAGGAGTCAGGGAGAAAATGCTCAGGGAATCCAGCAAGCAAACCTGGGGGAAGCATCCTGCACTGTCTCAGACAAGGTCTGTATCACAGCCAAGGGACATCCCCTCCACAGACATCTCCAACAGGCTGCAACCCTCCTCCTCTGCCTTGGAGACACCAGCACCAATGAGTTTTGCAGCAAAATTCAAGTTTGTGTTACAGCATGAAGAAAAAAAATTGCTTTGTCTCAGCCTCCAAGGAGCAAATTTAGCATTGCCCAACACCTTGTTCTGTTTAGAGCTCCAAACCCTTAGGATTGTGCATCTGTAAGAAGTGAAGCCCGTGGTGGTACAACATTCATCCCAGGACTAAGTGAAGAAGAGGGAAAAAGAACATTTGGTTGTGGCCAAGGTTAGTGAATTCTTCATCATAAATTAAATTTATGCAGCACATTAAACCTCAGTATCTGAAGGTTTTTTTTTTATTCTTTTAGACTGTTCTAAAATGACATCTAACAAGAGGAATGAGGACAAAGAAGCTGGCTTTAGAAGAGAACTGGGCAGATTTAGGGCCAACATTCTACAGTGCCTTTTAACTTCTGTGAGAGAAGCCAAATGACCCAGGAGCTTCTTTTCAGTCCTATTTTTTAACACTAAGGCTGCTGCTAGGGAACCACGTTCCCTTCAGTTCTCTTTCAAAAGCAACATTTGCCCAGATGTGCATGAGGAAAAGCAAAGGAGCAGAGTGAAAAATGACCAAGTGCACCAGGATGATTATGCACAGCTCAGGGAGGTCCCAGAGCTCCCAGCTGCCTGCAATGCTCCCCCAGAAGGGGAAGATGAGCCAGGCTGAGCATGGCAAAGCAAGATTCTCAGGCAGAACTGCCAGGGCCTCCTCCAAAGGCAAGGGATGATCCCTGCAGTGCCCAACCCAGTTATTACTTTTGCACACACTCCAGTGTGAAGGGGAAATCAAATAAAGGTAACAATCTAAAGCTTGGATTTGGGACAAGTTTGTCCTGACAACCTTCTTGTCCTTCCCCACCCACCTGGGAGAGGCAGAGCCTCTGTGAAAGCAAGAGAACCCCTGCAGAACAAACAAGGCTCCCCTGGACAAGCAGGGTGAGACCTGAAAGGCCCCTTAGGAAGGAGCACTTTGGTGGTGATGGAGATAAGATCCCGTGAAGAGATCAGGTTTTATGCAGACTGTATCTGCCCCTGCTGGCTGACACAAGGAAGCTCTGACACCAGGCCACCGTGAGATTCCATACTCACCACTCCCTGTCAGCTCAAAGCTTGCTCTGGGCTGGGCACCTGGCACATCTCACTGACTTGGACACAAATCTGTGCATCAGATTAAAGCTTCCAGCCAGCAAACAGCCAGCCTGAGCTTTTCTTCACTTCTTTATAGGCTGAGGGAAATCAAAACAAGTGATTAAGACGGTTCTTTGCTTCATTAACAAATATACAAAGTTTTATTTTGTTTATTAGATTGGTTTTCTGTATGTTAACATTATCATAGCAGTTATAACCCACATTCACAGCAGAAATTTCCTAAGAGCATTTTGCAACACTAACTGCTGTATCAGAAATCCTTAAGAGAAACTTATCTTTTAGCTACTCAGGTAACTTGAAGAATAAAGTGCAAAACCACAATAAAATCTGACAGACATATGTCCCAGCTCATATTCAGTGGAAAAGAAAGGTTTGTAAGACCACTAGATATGGATTCACTGCACACAACAGAAGAGTGTGACCTGAAGACACCAGTTTTCAAGTTTTGCCATTACCAGACATGGATTACAATGAATAATTTTTCATTTCTTTTAAGGGTAACATATAGAAATCACAATGAGGTTATAAATAAAACAGAACACATTGGCCAGACAACCTGAAGCTTAGCCCTGTATTTGGGACCTTTTACCCAATAAAGGTTTTGGGAAGAACTGATGAACAGAACAGTTCATTTCTCGATGAAAGAGCCTCTGATTTGACAAGAAATCAACTGGCAGGACATAACACAGCAGCTTGTTTGGGACACAAGTCATAAATGGATTTTTTATATGATTTTTTTACCACCCATAAACATAAACATGGTCTCATTCAACTAATGATTGCCAGCATTAATTAGTGTCCTGCTCAATCCAAGAAAACAGGGAAATCTCAGAATATTGTGGGAATCAGGTCCAATTCACAAAACATAACCCAATCTTGTGTTTCTCTCTGTCTCCAGCCACTGCTGCAGCCTCCCCAGGACCAAACACTCTTTCCAAGGCAGATGAAGTATCACAAACTCCAGGGGCCTTTCCCTTCCCTCTCCCTGCCTCATGGATCTCCATGAAGCCCTTTGGAGCATCATCCTCAAGGAGACTACTCAAGCCTTTTACTTACAGAATGCAAAGATGCAAATGAAATATTACTCTAATTTCCTCAGCTCTAACATTGCTGTTCTTCTACCACTTGCCAAAAAATCACAGTTCAGCAGGCCAAGCTTGAAGAAACACCAGACAGTTTGAACTATAAATGGATTCAGCATCCCTTTACTAAGCTCACTTTGCTAAGGACACAAGACACCACTGTCAGAACAGAACAGGCTGCCCAGCAAGCTTTAAGGGCCACGTCCTGCTTACAGCTCTAACCAAAAATTGCACAACACACATTCCCAAAGAACTCATTTTTACACAAGCTCTCCTTCACTACAGTCAGTGCTCTCATGGAGGAAACAATGCCATGCACAGATGGACAGCAGAACATCCAGTGCTGCCTGGGAGGCTGCAGTTTGCATTCCCCCCTCCTGGATCCTTTCAGATCAGCAAATGCAAGGACCCAGCTGTTGTCCCTGGGATAAGGCACTTGCCCCAGATGAGCAGTACAGCACCAGGCCAGTGTGCCAGACAACCTGGAGGGACTTTTCTTCACCATTTAGAGCCAAACAAGGAACAGTTCTGTGGCAATTGTGCTCTTTCAGCCTGGAGTGCTCCTCCCGCTTGTGCAGCTTCAGAAGCTGCTTCACATTCTTCCCTACACTCCCTAGTAATGGCCACAGATTTTGCAAACTTCCAGAGGTTTATTCTATTTCCAGACCAGCTCGAGGTGCACTTCCAAGGGATTTGTCAGAACTTGTGAAACATCACCAGGAAATCACCAAGAGAAAATTTCCACCTGTCCAGCAGCAGCTCTTAACCACCTACACAGCCAAGGTTTGTCAGTCGAGGTCTCACATGATTTCAATTCCCTGAAAAAACAAAGTTGCCTTATGGCATGCATAGTAGAGATATCACTAGTGCTACCTGGAAGAGTTCTAGCTCCAATCCTCCTCCCTCCCAAAGGGGACAAATTCAAACCCACTCCTCTGAACAGTCTAAATTCCATCTTTGCTGCATATATTTCAAATAATCCTGTGCTCCAAACCTTGGAATAGCTTAGGAGTAAAAAATCCTGTTAACTCGCCACTAAACAGAAGACTGAGAAAGAAGTGAGATCTAGTTTCTATCAAAAACAAAAGCACATCTCACTTCTGGGTTTATTTATAACTTTCTCAAAGACATTTTTATATAATTACTCTGATATTCTGGTCTAGATAACAGCCAAAAATCTCAGTTTTAAGGAAAACCCCTCATTTTACACTGATTTGAACTCCCGGTAGCTTTAAGCACCCAAATAATTTTAATTTTTTTTTCTATTGAATGAATGTTCTGCAGTTCTAGAAAGATGAGTTATGCACTTTTGCTCACATACAAAAAGACAGTCTAACAGATGTAAACTATTTATTGAATATTTGCCACCAATATTGTTAAATACATAATCTTGCAGTTTTCCGCTTTCAAGTTAAAATGTCAGAAACAGAACACCAAATATTTACAATTCTTGTAAGGAATGTTACATAATGACACATTAAGGCGTAAATTCTTTTGGCTTATAATTCTGAAAAGAATGATAATAGCAAAAAGTGATGCAAAATCTTTCTTGTGAGATTATGATTAAGCTACAATGTTTTACAAAAATATGGTGTAAGATGGCAATAATCCCATTCAAAATCCTGCATTAGGCCCCTCGAGAGGGGCTGATAATTTATACAGTCAAAACTTTAAAATTTACATATAAATGTACCCTATCCACCATTGAAAAGTACAACTCTCAACATATACAGTTTTCAGGCCACAGTTTTGAAGGTCTGGAGTATCAAGTTGGTTTGATGAATTAGTCGGTTGGCACTTATGAACACATTTATTGCCCTGTGGAAAGAGAAGAATATTGCTTCAGACACTTCTAGAAACATGGCTTTGGAGAAACCCAGCATTCCTGGCATCCAGGCTTTGAGATCAGGGATGACCTACCTGAAGCTCCCTGCTGGCAGCCAGCCAGCCCCATTTGCATAGCTAATCCCAGAAAGGCTGGGTTGATTTGGCAGGAATTTAGAAGGAATTTGGCTCTCTATCATCACTGACATCTCAATCCTTTCCTTCTGGGATTCAACTAACCACGGGGAAAAACGTGGAGCAGATGACTGGGGCTTGGCTCCAGATGATCTTTAAGGTCACAGCCATTTTCTGGCTCTGTGATTGTTAAATACCTTTCCAAAGCTGAGCTCTTCACCGCCCAGGAACTCCAGAATTGGCACCTCCTCCCTCAAGGCACACTAAACGTGCACACATGTGACAGCAGCAGGCTATTTTAGTCACCTTTTTGCTAAGAAAGATGTGGGGTCAGGCAATTTCTCAGCTCAGTAAT
Organism: Polioptila caerulea; assembly: GCA_013397295.1. Lineage (NCBI taxonomy): Eukaryota > Metazoa > Chordata > Aves > Passeriformes > Certhiidae > Polioptila > Polioptila caerulea. The sequence continues at coordinate 196,381 of VYXF01011003.1, forward strand.
GATGCCTGAGCATGGCTTGTGTTTAGTGCTGTTACTTTTTGGGGAGAGCAGGGATCTCACTCCAAGTGCAGCTCAGACACACTGGAATTCCTCCTGACTTCCCAAGGATAGGAAACACAGGCCCTCTGGAATTTCTTACACTACTGCAAATAATTAACACTCTCGAAACTTGAGCCCACAACACACAGCACTTCTATCCAGGAATCAAAGCTACCAAAGCCTGAACTTCTCATTTTGGCATCAAATTTAGCCCCAGTTTCAGGAAAAAGAGAGAAAACCAAGAATGCTTTGATGGGAGCAGGATTGCACTCCCAGCTGGTCTCAAGACTTTCCTCTCCTTTAGCAATGCACCATCTCCTGGGTGCTCCCAGCCTCTGCCAAGCTCAACAAGAGCTGACATCAAAGTTGGTTCCATCTTTAAACAGAACACTTTGGCACTGTCAGAATCTGAGGGGGATCCACTCACCCTCCAAAAGAATCACTACAGTGAATAACACAGGAAAAGGGACTTCAAAACCCAAGGTGAAGACCAGGAAAAAGCCTCAGTTTGAAGGCTAAAATGTTCAGCTAGAAAAAGATTCAGCTGAATTATTTCAGATACTACAGAGCACTGTGAGGGTCTATAAAGAAAGGCCAATAAAAATGTAAATCAAAGAGGAACCTGCACAGATGTTTCCTATTTGCAAATGATATTTCAAATTACTTTTCTCAATTAAAAAAAAATCCATAACTTCTTTGTCCTTGTATATGCACTGAGAAAAACCACACAGGGCCAGGAAATTTAACTTTTCATATTCAAATTCAAAACAAACACCACACACAGGTGTTACATGGTGGTGTATTTAACAAATTTCCATTTCCTCAGAGGCACTACAAAAGGAACAGCATTTTAAAGCAGCCATGGTCATGAAAGGACATAGGTAAGGAAATAATTAGGCAACTCCTAAAAAAGGCAGCTTACACCCCAAAGCTTGTCCTGTTTTCCTGCCAGTCAACAAAGCCTTCCATTATGTAAATCATCAAAACAAAGGGACAAAACCAACAGGACAAAAGCATACTTACTTTCCATCTTTAAAATAGGTTTTCAGAGTATCACTGAAACTTTTGGAGTATTTTACAAACTCTTTCTTTTGGTGCTCAAGTGCCTACAAAAACAAAAACACCAGGAGCAGTCTCTTAGCTCACATATTTCTGGGTACAGTGAGAACTTTGAGCTTAAACTGATCAGAAAATTAATTATCGTTACTTTAAGAATAATAATTTTTGGCTTTTTTTTCTTTACAAGAAACATAGAGAAATAATTTTTTTTTCCTTAAAACTCCTGAGACTTATTATACAACCCTTTTGTTGTTGAAGCATGGTGTCATTGACCAGCTAAGCTCTGCTATTCATCCTTTGATCCAAAGGATGCCTCCTCTTTTGCTATTACAAATATTGGCTGAAGAGCAGGGGCACGTACCCGCCGGTTCTGGTACTGGTATTTCTTGAAGACATTATTTACTGTGTCAAGAAGCTCCTTTATTGCACTTGCAATGTCCCTGTTGGGCAAGAAAAAGAGAATTTCAATATCCTCAGGAGATCCCAGGAAATGCTGGAATTCAATCCCTTTCTAGCAGTCTCTACAGAGGAAGTGTCAGAGCTGATGGAGGAGACCAAATGCAGAGAGCCACAGCAGCATCCTGGCAATTCAGCCTTGGAACCAGCAACCAACATCCTCCCCATCTCTGAGTGGGATCAGGCTCTCTTGCACTGGGAACAATGCTGCTACATCTACAGAATTTCAACATTCACACCTAAATACAAGAAGTTTGACCTCTCCACCTGCAGCAAAATCCTTCATATTGTACTTACTTGATTGTCTGAAGAAACCTCACTCTGTCATTGATCTCATCTGGAATCTTACTAAGAATCTGTTTAAGTGCTCGTGCCTTTTCATTAAGATCTTGGAATTCAGGTTCAGGTCTTTCAATCATATACTCTGGCAAAAAGAACATATTCAAAACCACCATTAGTTTGTCCTCAAGTCTGTGGTGACAGCTGAAAACACAACACAAAATGCCCCAGGATTGCCAGGGTGAATTTGAAGGTGACCAGCACAGAAACAGCCACGAGCAGAGAAGTGCAGTGAATAACCCCTGTGTGAATCAGGACAGTGCAACAATCACCTCTATTACTGCATGGTGGGAAAAGAGCCCATCTTACTTTATTTGAGACATTAAAGTCATCAAATTCAGTATTAAAATAACTTAAAGCCTGCAGTATATTCTCCTTCTGTGACAGTGTAATTGCTGCTTTTAATTTGAAGCAGGGAAAAGAAAGAAGAGGGTGTTATAATCCATATTTGCCTTTTCCTGGTTGTTAGCATTGCAAAAGGTGAACTATGCACCCATAAAAACATGGCTCTAAACATTCCTTTTCTTTCTTTCCTTCTCTTGTTAGTCTGGCTTTCAGGGAGATTTAATTTCTCCAATGGTGGTATTCAAAAATACAGATTTTCTTCTACCGTGCTGAAAAAAAATCTGCTAAGAAACAAACAATCTCTTCTAAAAAAAAAAAAAAAAGGAAAAGAAACAGAGAATTGCATGTTGCAAGTTGAAAGTGTATTAAAAATAGTTATTCAACATAGGATTTATTACCTTCTACATCATCAGCTGCCATACGCAGAAGAGACTCTGTGAAATTCACATCCACACTTTTCTTCTCCAGAATTTTCATGATGATGTCCTGTGTAAGACCTGGGTTTTCTTTTTCAGCCTGTACAGCAGAGAAATTTTATATTCTTAAATAAACAAGACCTGGACATGGCAAGCACCAAGATTTTCATGTAAATTGCTTCAGATATTGCAGGAGTTTTCTAGGAGCTTTGAGAGTTTAATGGATTTAGACCAGAAGATTACATTAAAAACATTTTTCCACTACAAAATCCATTTTTCTTTGACTACATCACTGATTTTGTAGAAGTAATTTTTCCAATAAGCCCTTGCACTCATTTTAATTTGAGCAAGAAAGGTTTTAATAAATGTCTCTATGCTGTTATGTTTTCATAAACACCAAGCTTTGAGACAAAGATATTGTATCCCCTGGAATTTAATTCATTCTAACACAGGTGCTCATCCCCCACCTTCCCTGTGACATTTATAAATGTGCCTCTCCTGAATCACATCATATGCTCAGACATCACCTGGGAATTGCTCTTTCAGAAAAAACCCAGCTTTTGATTGATGACATATCTAAGTACTGAGCTGGATCAACACTGGAGCTGTTCACATCACCTGTGCTGCTCCCAAAAAACTGCTCTGTGTGGAAGAATAATGACCCTGGGTGGGATTTTTAGCTGGCACTGCCATCCTTACCAGCATCCCAGTTTGACATTATTTACATCCAGCTTAGCACCAATTGTGAAAACACACAAAACCAACCCACACTTGCAGGAGCTCAGTTTGAGCCTTCACACCATCAAGGTACATTTTGATTTCAGAGCAGGAACAGGGAAGTATCCCAGAGTTGCACAGCTCAGATATGTCATGCCTACCATTATTTTGTTTCAATATTTCAAAATATCATCACTTCAATAAAGCAGTGTAAAGGAATATCTGTATTTTCACTCTTTAGGAATGCAATGGAAAAGTCAGAAGAATCTTTTTTTTCCATTTACTGCTGGATTTCTAGAAAAACACTGAACTTCATCCACAAAAAAATCCCATTCCCACTCACTTTGTAAACCAGTTTCAAAGTCTGCTACTTGCCTGTTGCTCATGAGCACCTATTCTATGAATCTAGTGGGTTTTAGTCTAAGTTTGTCATTTATTCACTGGCTGCTCCCTCATTTAAGCTTTAGTTCCATATGGACAAGAGAGGAGTCTGTTTAAAATTGCTCATTCAGATTTCTCCTCATGACATCTGCAGACATCCCAAACTTCCAGTTCATGCAATTGTCCCCTATTTTTAGACTACTGGATCAAGGATGAGGTCTTAGATAAAAAGACAGGGAAACAAGAGAGCTGACCTGCCAGCTTCATCACACACAGCTTACTTTTGAAACAACCATTTTTCAATGCAAGTTACTTCTCACCTTAATGAAAGCTGCTCTCAGTGTCTGAGCTGCAGACAGATTTACTCTTTCTAGCTGCAATAAAAAGTTTAGAATTAATTATTAGCATTCTGTTGTTATCAGAACAAAACAAGTCAAGTAATCACAGCTTACCCTGTAAAGCAGAATGGAAAGGGGGATTGACAGAAGCTTTCAAATTGCTGGTGTCACTTCAGAGATACTATAAAGTTAATCCCCAAGGAAAGAGTTCCCCCCCAAATACAAACAAAAATCACTGGATGTATTTTGCAGCAAAAGTCCAACAGAAGATTTTAAGAACATCTTGGCAATCTCTGATACTCAGAGAGAAACAAATACCCTATTAAATTAAAACCATTAGCAGTAAAATTCAAATGCATCAAGCTGTTCATGACTTCGTGCTGTTTCCTGCCAGAGGATACCAGAAATGGCATTTTTGTGAAATTCCTCTGCTGAAGGTAAGAGAAAAGCTCAGGACCAAGATAATCAGCATCCTTTGATGAGCATGAAACTATTCATGGCCAGAAGGGTGAAACAATGCAGAGAGAGAAGATGTGTTGGACAAAGCTTTCACAAGATGAACAACATGTTACTGTGGCCACATTTCCCAAAATTAAGGGGATTCTTGCAATCCAAGGAAAACTGGAGCTCACCTCATTAAAAACAGGGTACATAACAGCATAGAGAGGCATGGAAACCATAGAAGTGGTCTCTGCTTCATTCTTCATCTCTTCCATTGTCATCCTCATTCAAAGAGCCACTTCTCAAGGGAAACACTATAGAAGCAAAAAACTCCTCATTCACTGAAATGTCTCCTCCTTTTCCTCGTTGTGCAGGAATTCTTGAAGAACTTGGAAAATCTATTGTCCTTAGGGTGTGTGAGAAAAGAGAAAGCAAACACACAGTTACAAACGCTTGTGAGGGGCAGGTTCTAAAAATGACAAGGCACACATCAATGTGAGTTTTACTGCCTAGAAACCAGGGATTTCTTACTACAGGAGTCAGATAATCATGGAATGACCACTTGGGGTAACTTCAAAATCCTAACTGAAATCTATTAAGTGAGTATTTTACAGAAAAGGTGCTACCACAAGTGTTTTTCCCTTCCAAGTTCTTATGGAATCAATTCTCCTGAAACCAGGGATTTCATGTGATAATTACAAAAATCTTGCCACCACTTATGTCAGCATAAGGTTCCTGACAACTCCCATCCAGAAAAAGCTTGGAAAGCACCACATGCTGCAACCCCAAAGCTCATCCAGATGCATTGTGACTATTAAACCTACCTAGAAATGCTCCATATTTCTGCACATGCCTCAAGCTGTGATTCTGCTGGAGATCAGTGCCTACTTTCCACCCATCTGAATGTGAACACTACAGCCTTGGTTTTATATAAGCTGAAGTCATGTTTCCACTCAGGGTGTGGCACCAGCTATGTTAACTCAATGGAAAATTATTGTTCCAGTAACTGAACCTCTGTTTTGGAAGTTTTCCACCCAGCCCAGCTCACTATATCCAACATGGAAGGATCACTGCTCAGACCCAGAAATTATGTGGAAAAGAAAAAAAAGGTCACCTTACAGTTGATAAAAAACCTTTGTTCCAGCCTGCTATATTTTCTATTAATCAGATTCTTTTAAAATATTTTATATGACATAATTGAGTTTAAAGACCTGAAGTCCAAGTCAGAAATAAAGATAAAAAGATACTAAAGGTTTTAATTTTTAGATTTGCTTGGAGTATTTAATGCACTAGAGGAGGGATTTTTCCTCCTAGCAAGCTCCAGACACCAGGCATTTGCATGTCTGTGTAATTTACTGACATTTTAGTAAGAAGTGAAAAAAGTGAAATGGTAAGAAACAGCAGAAACTACTCCAGCAATCAATATCACATCCTGAGAGTATGAACAGGTGAAGAACATGCCAAGCCATTTCTTCAAGCCATATTCCTCATTATGCTCTGCACTGGCTAAGATCTTCAGGCTGTTTAAAGAGAAGAACAGGTATTTTTTGTCCAGAGCAGATATAGAATTGTTTAGCCATAATTATACAAGTGAAATTTGTTACTGATTACAGTCAGCACAGAGAAGAACCTGGATGACTACAAATATTGTACCTGTCTCATCTGAGCTTGTGAAAGTAAAAGCTGAAGAAAAATCAGACCACAGTAAAAACTTTACACAAGTCTTCTACCATGGACTGCTCATGGCAAAACCTCCCTTTGTTTCTCTTGCTGTTCCAACCTCCAAGTGCCACAGATGAGCTGATTCCTCCAGCCCCAGAAAAGGATTCCTGAGACTTTAGAAAGGGGTCTGGATGGGTGAAACCCATCCACACGGATGGAACTGCAATAATCAGGGGCCTCACAACTTTACCACCCACCCCTGGTATTTTACAGCTGTCAAGAACATGGAAGAACACAAGTGAATATTCATCATTGCTCAAAAAGTGGAGTGTTTTCCCAAGAACTTGTTTCAGTTACATAAATTCATGCAAGGTCTGCTCACAGGGGGGGAGGGAACTTGTCTGAACAAGTTTTCACTCCCTGCTGCAGGTACAAGCTGTCCCATTTATCCTCCATGTGGATTCCCTGCTGGATGGAGAGCTGTTTGCTTTGCTGCTGAATCCCTCCTTTCTGGAAGTTCAGTAAATACCCACTCACACATCTGAGAAGCACCACCTGCACTCACAGATCAGTCCACTGCAAGTTTGTATCTGTAGGCTCAGAGCAAGTTTTTAAATAGTTAAATCAGGTCACTGAACATTGCTCTATTCTACCCAAAAGATTTTTATCACAGCAAGAAGGGCAAAAAAGGACAAAATTGCCATTGGATATAATTACTTTGTTTTTATGGGCTAGCAGTATCCACACACACAAAAGGAAATACTAAGTGAAATGATGGATTTTTATGATGATGAAAACCTATTACACTGTGAGCTACCATGAAGAACTCATTTTCTCCTGAAGAACCATAAGCTGTTGTTACTAATCCATGGTACAGTTAAAACCCTCATATAAAAACAATTATACATTATCTATTACCTCTTTTCCAGACACTGACACTCTTCAAAAAAATAAAAATACAACACTTGGCTTTATATGAACACAAAGGATACCAATTTTGCAAGTGAAGAGGTGGGTTTATATATACAAGCACAAGAAATATTTAAGAACATCAAATGCTTTTGTTGCCAAGGCATGAAAAGCAATATATTCAATTTATCACACTGCTTGTTCATTATTTCAGAAATCTTCCTGTTTTCCAGAAGACACACACAAGGAAGCATCACAGTGTCATGAAGTACCTGACTGCTAAAATTCTCAAACTATTTATCTTTACAGTTAGGAATCATCTCTTGGATGTAACTTCTTCACTTCAGTCTTTGCTAGAGTTCAACAGAAAGAACAATTACCTTCACAGAAAGGTAATTTTTAACTCTGTGTTCATTGTGTTACTGGAAGTCAGTTTGTCACAGCTGCACTAAACCACACCCAATTATCCTTGAAGAAGGTCTCAATCCTGATTAGGGACCAAATCCTCATGAAAACAGAAGCTTCTGTTCTATTTAGATCAGCTATCAGCAAGTCCACTAACCTTCAAACCGGCCTGACTCAAGCCAAAGTTTAATGCACACTATCAGGCAGCAGGGAGGAGCTTCCAGCATTTCTTCTGGGATGTGATCAAAAGCAGCTCTGCACAGCTGCCAGACTTCATGACAGTGTCTTGTAACAGCTTAACTTCAGTTCCTCCAATCTCCAAAGAGCCTTTCTTTGAGAGGAGTTTACCCTAGTTTCATCTGTCATCTGGTTTTTTTCACATTCTCACAAAAGGTGGAATAAGATTCGATGAGAAGGTGATTTATTAGGACAGCACAGCAGAGTGGTAGAGTTGAGAAAACCCTGGAAAGCTGAAGATGTACAAAGGTGTTACTCTGCTGGCAAACTTGTTAATTGGTCAGAGGGGGAGAAGGCAGCAGGACATGGCCAAGTCCTGACCCCAGTGCCAGCCTGATCTTCCTTTTTGTCACAGGGACCCCCCAGACCCCAATCTCTGGGGGTGCAACGAGAGTCCTGGGGCAGAACCCACAGAATGACACAGGGAATTCAGAGAGAATCTGGATCTGTCAGCTGTGCTAAAATACCAGCTAATAAACCCTGCCTGCTCAGTCCTGACCCATCAAACACATCAGGCTCTATTCCAAGGGATGCACCACCATGGAATACGTGCTTTCACTGTCAGGATGAATCTCACATTCTAACCTTTATGTCTCAGCACTAAAATATGATCCCAGCCAGTCAGCAAACACAGAGAGAGCTGCTATGTTTTAGATGAGGAATAGATTTGGAAAGGTTCTTTGACAGACCTAGCTCCTCATAGCCACCCAATGACATTTTAAATAATTCAACTGAACTTTAGCAGGAAAAAAACCCAAAAACCCAATCCCTGCCAAAAAGGGTGAAGAGCACAAACCACCACACTTCCCAAATGTACAACCATCATTGCCAGTGTCTAAGGTGACTTTTTTTTTTTATTTGCTGTCTCTCATGTGTGTCATTTACTGACAGACTCTTGGTCATGCACTTAAATCAAGAACTGCAGAGCTGCTCAATTTGAACACAACCATCACCAGGTAACTCCAGCAGGCAGGATCCTCCCCACATCCACCCCTGCTCCTAGGCCAGGCTGAAGATGAGTGAGGCTTCCATCAAAGAAAGGTGTTTGTGTAACACAACCTTCTGAAGCAGTGCTTCAAGCCAAGAGAGCAGAACCTCATGATTTTGACTTTTCAAGGTTTAAACCAACAGAAACATTTGGTATCAACTGGCAGGGCTTCAGCTCTGTCATCAGCAGCTCTGCCTCTGCACTGATGTTGTCTCTGTTCCCTTCTCCAGGCTCCATCCACCATAGAGCTGGTAGGTGCTTAGACATTAATATTCTTTTTTAGAAAAGTACTAAAGAGGAACAAGGCCCAAGGCAGTGATCACAAATATTATTATTTCAGTGGTTGGCTTCTAGCAAAAATCACAGCTCCATCTCTGCTAGAGAAGATCACCTTACTGCCAAGAGGTTCTGCTCCACTTTCTGCAGTGAGGATTCAAGAAGAGGTTTCACCTTTAACCTCACCTGAGATCCCTGGGTTACCAGAAAAATTCATTCAAGTCCAGGAAGAAAGAGTGGGGGAAGGGAAATAACAGCATAAATTCCACCTGAATTCAGAGGCAGAGCTTGAATCAAAATGTAAGAGCAATGTGCATGGGAGGAGTGAGTGTAGGCAATTTATTATTGCTGTTGTAAAGTTTATGGAAGTAAAAAAAATTGCAGAATATGCTCTTTTAACTATACACACCTCACACCTGCCTTGCTAACTCTGTCATTAATGGTCACTTGAATTTAAAAAAAAAACCCCTAACCCACACATCTTTTTTATTTTTGTCAGATGTTACTTTACTTGCCACTGTATTTTAATTACCAATTGCAATTATTATTTCCCATTGTAAAACTTAGGTTATTTGATACAAAGCTTCAAAGCTTTGTGTTTCAGATCCAGAATTACCTTCCTTCTTTTTAAAACTGAGTCTGGGTGGATCCACTGGGATTAGCATACAGATCAAGTATTAGGATAACAATCTGTATTTTAAAATCAGCAACGATAACAGGAGACTTAAAAGGCAGCCTACTGAACTGATTCCATATCCTGCTGATTCTTACACCACATGAAGATTCACTGAAGATTTAATAAAAGGAATGGCACCAGCAAATAGCATTGAAGTTTAGAAAGTGTCTTCAAATGCCTCCCACTAGAACAGAAATACAGTTTTCAAACATCTCCACACACGTGAAACAGTGACCTGCAGTGAAATTCACTCTGGCAAAGCAGAACTGCTCATGCATTTGCTTACTGTAAGAGCAGTTCTATGACTAATGCAGAAATGACACAGACCTGTGATAAGTCCAAGATGTCTATTTTTAGAACCGTATCAACTTAAAAAAAAAAAAACAACCAAGCCTAGCCTGAAGTCAGGCTTGTAATTAGTCCCTGCTTATTTGCTGGACTTAAAAATGGAAGTGATTTAATCTGTCCTAATACAGGCAGTCTGTGTCTCACATGAGACCCTATAGCCTGTGCTCCAGTTCCACCAGTCAGGAACATCACCACTGTTACAGCATAACTGAAACAGGTCGTGAAGGCTGGAATATAACAACATATCCCCCCTTCTGTTTCTTTTCTGCCTCTTTGGGAACGTGAAAGTGAAGCCATTACTTTATCAAACACAAACAGGTATGACACAGCTCCGAAGGGACAAAAATACATTCCAATGTGTAAGCAAATACCAGAGAAGAATTAGTTCCTCTGATAACACGAACAACACAAGGTTTCAGCCACCCGGTATGTGCGAGCTACAGGAAAAACACCAACCCAACTCACCAGTTCAGTGAGCAACTTAATGGGACACCCCAGCCCTGAACACCTCCCCTGCCTGCTCAGCCCCTCAGGGGGGCACAGCCCGGGGGACCCAGCGGAGAAGGAATCACGGAATCAATTAGGCTGGAAGAGACCTCCAAGCCCATCGCGTCCGACCTCTGAACAAACACCACCTTGTCAAGCAGACCATGGCACCGACTGCCACGTCCAGCCTCTCCTCAAACACCTCCAGGAACGGTGACTCCACCACCTCCCAGGGCGGCTCATTCCGATGTCTAATCACCCCTTTCTGTGAATAATTTCTCCCTAATGTTCAACCTACACCTCCCCTGGCGCAGGAAGGGGGAAGGAGCAGAGGCGCCCTTTCTCCCTGGCCGCCGCAGCCACCTGACAGCGCTCCGCTCCGAAAGGACGAGCTAAAAATAATACACACCAAAATAAAACACATCCGGCCCTGCGCCTGCCGGGCCCGGGCCGAGGGAACCAGCACCAGGCCGGGAACCCCGGAGCGGGGCCAGGCCCCAACCCCGGCGGCCGCGGGAAGGGCGGGGAGAAGGACAAGCCCTCGGCGGTGCCTCGGGGCCGGAGGAAAGAGGTCACCGCCCGGCCGGGAGGGGAAGGGACACCCCGCGCACCTTCCCCGCACGGCGAGGCCGCCCTCAGCCGCTTCCTCAGCCCGGCCGCGGTGCCGGGGACGGCTCCACCGCCCCTCTCGCAGCCCCGGAGGGTGCGGCGGGCCCCGCGTCCAGCCCGCGGAGAG
>VYXF01011003.1:208608-222435 GCA_013397295.1 Polioptila caerulea
CGGGCGAGCCCAGAAGCGCCTCAGGTGCTCGCTCGGCTCCTCCGGCGGCCGGCGCAGGGACGCGCTCTCTGTCCGGCCCCGCGGAGCTGAGGCGCCCTCGCTCCCCGGCGGGAGCGCTTCAGCCGGAGTTGTGCTCGGGAGAAGAAAGTGTGGCCGGGCCGGGCCGTGCCGTGCCGTGCCCCGCCCCAGCAGCCTCCCGCGGGTCCCCGCGGCCGTGCCCTTCGTTCCCAGCCCGCAGCTGGGCTTCTGTAGCCCGCCTGCCGGGGGCTTCTCCCGCCTGTGGCAGCCCCGTCCTGGCCGCTTGCTCAGCGCGCCGCTGCCCGTCTGTGCGCCCCGAGCGCTGGCCATGGAAAGGGCAAAACTTGTGCATTATTTGTCGCGGTGATCCTGCTCCTGGTAAGCTCTGAGGGCTGAAGTTTCGAATTACATTGCAGGAAGAGCTCAGTGAGGATATTTTGCTATTGATATCAAAGCATCAGCTCCGTTGTAGGTTCGAATTCGCATTTCTGGTGCGTCGCTGTTAACGCTCACTTGTTTTACCATACTGGTCGCTATTACCTGATCTTAAGGCACACGAATTCCCCGGTGTGAGCATGGGAATAACCAGCTAAAGCATTCAACTTGTCAGGCGTTGGCTGTAACTTCTTGCAGCGCTGGTGGCGAGGTGGGAAGAGTTGGGTGCTGCCTGTGGGAACAGAGGGACGCTGTGCAGTCACCCATCCACATCCCCTCCTTTGGGTGAGCAAGGGCTCTGAGGGGGGGAAAATGGGAAAAATAGGAAAAAAAGGCACCTATTCATTATTGCACATGTGAATTTTCTCCTTCCCACCTCACCTTGTTTTGTTTTAATCAGATCGATGGACGATCTCTCACGTATCAAATACTCTACACATCTCGGTATTAAAGGTGTTTAAAACCTGCATAATGTGTGTGAGTTTTGTGCTGTTGATCACCTTTAAGCTCAGATTGTTCCATTTTCCCCTCATTTTTTTATATGATCTGGTGATTTAGTCTGATGGAAAATTACGCCCTTCTGTGTAGGAGAGAGGTGTTTACCAAAATGTAGCATAGATAGAGCTAAATGTCTATTTAATGGTAATACTTTCAGTGAAATTAGTATATTTTAAATAAAGCAACAAAGGTGCCATCGTAGAGCTGCTAAAACTTGAGATAGTTACCTCTTCCATCAATTTTGTGATACTCTTCCACATTCTGTCAGGTCTTGGTTGGAGTTTTTGGGGTTGGACCATGAAGCTTGAACCAGATTGACACTTTGTTATTTTACACCCATTGTATTTTTTAGAGTTACTCTGGCTTGGTTGGGTGTGATGAGGAACAATTGCCAAGAGAAGGGAGGGAGCAGGAATGGTTGATGTTTTTTTTTAAGGTGTGAGTCCTACAGAATTACATAGGGCAGCCTAAGATGTAATATAATGTGAAGGCTTGTGGCAGCGTAAAGTTTCCTGTTAAAGGCAGTCATGAGTTCTAAAATTTGACCTCATGAGGCTGTCTACCCTGTATTTTCACATCCTCTAGTCCAATTTGAGTTGAGATTTTTAAATTTACTTTGAGTTTTTCTCTTCATCTGCCACTGTCAGAGATTTGCTCACTGTAGATGGAAGTTACTCATGAACATGTCAGTCATCCCCTTTCATATTCAGGGGTGAACAGTTCTAGGAACACTATTATTGTAATAACTCTTGAAATTTATTTTGTTGGTGTAAATCTTATATTTATGTGTAGCTTGGTTCAGTTTATAACCTGGTGTTATACACAGCACGTAGCAATGAAAATGGGTTAGTGCTGGTAGAATTCTTCACAGCAAGATCTGACTGCTCCCTGCTCTTTAAAGGCTTTTTCAACTAGTCTTTTACTTCTCAAAATTTCAAATTTGTTTTTTTGGGCTGCTCATCATCAGTGAAGACACATTGTTGGCATGCCTGAATACCTTTTAAAATAATTCCTAGCAATTTGTGTTCTGTGTGGGCAATACATTATTCTGTCTGTGTTAAGCACAGGCTGAATCAATATAGGGTGCATCTGTCCTATACTGAGTTTTCAGGCTGTCCTTATCTGAATTAAGCTGTGTGTTCAAAATAACGTTAGAAATTGGTGTGTAAGCATGGTTTTCAAAGTTAATGTTTGGTTTTCTCTATTTGATATATGCTTGCATGTCTCTGATACAGTATAATGGGCAGATGGTAGGGAAAGATGTCTGTATAGTCAGCTGTAATTAGTGATAAATGTGTCTTTATGAATATATACATACTTGGTATGTATGAAAAAACGGAGTAGTTAAATTTGGAAATCCTGTAAAAAATTTTGGGGTTTAATTCATGTCTTCTCAGCATGGTCTTGTGAACTGGGTGAGTGAACATCAGCAGAACTTCGAGGTGGGGGAAAGAACAGACCTTGTATTCCAGCAGGAGGGAGGGAAATACTGTGAGTCTTGAATTGCTGTATAATTGCAGAAGGACACATATTCTGTGTGTGAAACTTCCTTGTGAAATAGTCCTGAACATAAAGCTGTAGCTACTTCAAGACAAAAGAATTAATCCCATAGTTCAGTTACAACAGTGAAGTTTTTGGTACTTCTTTTCCCTCTGTACTTGGCATTTTAAAGCAGTACAAAATGACAGGGATGTAGGGATGCGTCGATCCCACTAAGAATGTTTTTATTTCTGCTGTGAATACCTTAGTGCAGTCACTGGAAAGGTTATACTGGAGAAGGTCTGTAGCTATAAAGTAATGTGAGAACAGTTCCTTGCCTGCTTGTGGTTTGGGTAGTTCTCTCCAGCATCTCGTTTGGTGGCCTTAATGAAGTATCTGTGATAAAGAATTGTTCTTATGTGGTGTGATTAAAATATCAGCTCTAAGGTCGTGTTCTGGTTTGTTTAATACACTTCAAAGCTAATGATTATGAGAACTGCAGACCGTGGCTAATGGGATAAAAGCTGCGTGAGTTATCCATGTCCTTTTTGGGCTTTTGGAGTCATTGCAGAGCAGCTGGAGCTGCGAGATGGGAAAAGAGGAAATTTCTTATTCATACAAGCTAATGAGTTAAATGTGTGTATGGCTTTTGGGTTAATGAGATTTGACCTCGTGTGTTGTAAAGGATTTTTGGTTTAGTTCAGTGTTTAAATATTATGATAATTCTTGAGAAATATTTTTGCAGACCTTGAGACTCTTCTTTCAGGAAGAATCAATAATGACAAGTAATTTACTGTCTAGGAGAAGAAAGTTAAAACAATGTGGTTTTATTTAGTTTTAACCAACTAGCTTTCAATTTATAGGCTGGCTGTCTTTGCACTAATTTATGTACTTTGTGTTCTTCAGCCCTGAAGTCTTTCATCATTACAGCTAAAGAAATAATTGCTTAATAATGCTCTCTGTTCCTACTCTGCTGTGTGAGTCTGACAGTTCCAACCCCGTGATGGCTTCATGGGCGTAATGGACAATCTGCTGCTTCTAGAAAGATCTGTTCTGTCCAAATCAAAACTGAAGCTGTGCCATATGTGCAGGGGGATCTCAGATGTACAAACCAAGCACTTGTTAGCCAGCAATGATCTCCCCAGACCACGGAAGAGCTGCAGTTCCCGTGCTTTTCTCTTTTCCTATATTTTTGTCATGCGTGTTTCCGTGTGTGCAGTAGTTTTGGGGGGATTTCCTCATCTCAGAAAAGAGAACTCTCGTTTCCTTTGTAACCCTTCTGCAAAACACACTAAAAGCTTTGTTTTGCTTTTGCAGTTCTGAGAATTCTGCTCACGTACCACAGAAGGCAAAGGCTCCAATTCCCTTTGCAGTGACACAAACCCCCAAAAGCTGCTCACCGGTTGCATTTTGCATCTGGAGCTGTGTGAGCAGCAATGCCACTCCAGCCTTGATTCTCCTGCAGAAGTTTGGAGGGAGCTGGAGGACTTGGGCATCGACTTTTCACTGTGATTTTTGTGACTGCCCTTGGCATGTCAAGGTAGTGTGAAGAGCGTGGGTCCTTTGCCAAAGACAGCCTGTCGGAACGCCTCAGCATCACTCAGCCACTGGAGATTGCCTCCTTCCCTGGCACAGCAGCACAGTGCCAGGCTTTGGGGACTGCCTCCATGTCTGAGGTGATGTTTGCTGCCCTAGTTTCCCCCCATACATCTCAGTTATGTAAGTTGGAGTTGGGAAGAAAGGTCTAAAGATATAAGGCATCATTTTTTAATTGGTACACCAAAACTGCCCTTTTCCAATGCTTTTTTAATTTTTTTTTTTCCCCGTGTTTAAATTAAAGCAGCTCCTGGAGCATTTAATGACTGTGTACTTCACACAGCAATTGGAGTTCACTGAAGCAACCCATGTTTTCTCTCTCGGATATCTCTTTCTCAAAAGAAGCATTTGCTCCAGTTTCTAAACTATTTAAAGCAATTAATCAAAAACTAAGATGACAGGAACAGCTTCTGTATTATCAGGTCCTCAACTTGAGATGAGGTTGATGCAAAGGGAAAGTGCCCAAGTCCCCACGGGTGTGTGTAGAGCCTGTAGGTGAATGGTGACCTTTTCATCTGCTAAGAGATATGAGAAGTGGGAGGAAGAAGACAGGGGAGCCGAGTTATTTTTACTGTAAATATGTCAGTTTATTGACTTGTTAATTTCAGATTTATTCAAAAAAGCAGGAGGAGGAAACACTAATGTCTGCCAAAAACAAAGTAATTAGTGGGAGTTGAAAGATGTCTAATGACTCTTACAAGTACTAAAGAGGAATAAACTAGTCTCTTATTAAACTGGATATGGACTTTTAAAACACTGTAGTAGTTCTATTTTATCTTTAAAACATGTGCAATTGCATATGGTAAATAAAAACATCTTTATTAAAGTCACATTATTTATTCACAGTAACATTACAGGCAGAAGGTGGGTTTTGATTTTAAAAAAAATGAAAAAACCAGAGCTGACTCCACACTTCTAAAAGAAGTGTTCAGATAACACTTGACAAAGCTGATGTTTGAGTTGAAGATGACTGAAGACTTTGGAGTAATGCTTGATGTGCCTGCTGCACCTCCTTGGTCTAGAGTGACAAACAAGATCTTGCTTCATGTGCTATGGAGCTGCTTCTTTTTCTCTGTGCCAAGGGACTCTGGTTGTGATTAGTCCAGCCACAGGATTCATCAGCACATCTGCCCTCCTGGTTCTGCCTGCCCGAGGGAGCTGGGAGGAGGGGGACAGCAGGGTCTGAGAGCTGGAAGGGAGGCGAGTTGAGGGTTAGGGAGAGCACACATCCAGCACTTGGAAATTAAACCGGGGAGATTCAGAGCTGAACCCTTGAATTCAGCACCTCTGTGGTTGCTGTGATCTCATTTCCATCCTGCAGTAATGCTGGTTTAAGTGTGACAGATTGGGATTATGTGTTGTCCCCTACTGGTGAGAGTGAAAGTCTGGGAGGGCGCTTTTGCCTTTGCCTCGGGTCATTCCTCTGCAGCTGAACTGGGCCTTCCCTCTTCCCTCCGTGCCCAGGGATCTCCCTCTCCGTGCTCAGCTTTCCTCTGCTGTGCCCACGGTGCTCTGTGCTCCTGCAATGTGTGCTCACAAATCTCTGCTTCTTTTAACCCCCAAGGCTCCGGACTTCTGCCACCGCTGCGAGGACACAGAGCTGTGTTGGTGGTGCTTGGAGCTGGAATGATTCAGGTTCTTCCTGCAGTGCTGTGCTGTGCATGCCTGCCTGCAGCTCCCCAGTTTGCTGGCACCTGTGTGGCCACTGCAGGCACCAGCTCTGCTTGCCCTGAGTTGGCTGCAGGACAGTGCCTTGGGTTGGTCCTTCCCACAGCTCTGAGGCCCAGGGAATGTCCTGGTGTCACCAAACCCCGCTGGGATTTTGGAGCTGTTGGAGTCTCCAGTTGCTCCAAAGCTACTCAGCGTCATCTGTAGCTGCCAGTTCCCATCTGCTCTTCCTACCGTGCCTCTGTTAAAAACCTAAAGAAAGCAGGATATTAGATATAGGGGAAGATAACCAAGGAAAACAAATATCAGAAAAAAAGCAAGCAGAAATATTTAATTACAGGGGATTTGGAGCAGCAGGGCATATAAGACACCCGTGACAGTGAGTAAGAATCAAATTGACTGTAAGTAGATCTATTTTGAGGGGATGATATGCATGAAGCAAAAAATGCCATTAATAGTTTATCATATAGAAATGTGAGGGAGGAAAATGTGCATGCAATGTTAGAATACAGTGCACTTGTGGATTTGACAAAACAGATAACATGTCCCCATATATGAAGTGACAGCAAAATACTCTTTAGCTGCAAGGGGACAAGCTTTCACTCAGTCACAATGCAAATAAGTTCTTGAAGTGATGGAAGCATATTTCCCAGGAAGAACACAAGAACCATCTCATTTTTGGAAGGGGAGAAAAGCAGCAGAAATTCAAATCTGCATCTAAGGATTGTTCCAAGGAGCTGGGTCTCACAAGGATCTCTGTTACCTTTAGTGAAAGCCCTGTGGAGATAGAGGTATGGAAATGTGTTCCCCCTGTTTGTCATCTCAGCATTGGCAGAGAATAATTCAATTGATTTGCACCATCCTTTCCTAATCCTTATCCATGTAACTCTCCTATCCTGGAGTTATGACTTAATTCCTTAGGAAGTGCAGGGCTTTGGAAGAATCCCTGGAAATAGTGCTGAAGCACTGAGAGAGCAAGGACAAAATTAATTTTTTTGCTTTCAAAGGCTCTAGGATTATCCCAGGAGCTCAGAGAAGGTAACACCAATGGCTAGGATAGCTTTAAGGGAAGAAGGGAGAAAACTTCTTTGTTTTTAGATCTTTTGGGAGTGGACAAGTCCCTTAATCTTTACTTAACCTACGTTTCTCCACTATAAAATGGAAACAGACTCTTCCTACTCACAAAAGCTATGAATGGCTGTGAAGCATCTGGGGTTAATTTGGGAAAGGTAAAGGTCAATTTGGTTGTGATTAATACTTTGAACAACCTCAGTGTGTGTAAGCCATGTGAGAAGCTAGCTGGGCATGCCATTCATCAGGCATGGGGATCTCTGCTGGCTCACAGCAGCTTGGTATGGATTTTTAGAGACACTGGATCGTTCCTATTACTTACTTGAAGGATAAATTGCAACATTTATCATGGCATTCCCATTTTTATTTTGTAAATCTTTCAAGACCGTGATTGAAGAACACTTGGAAAGCCAATAAATGCGGATCCCAGGTATTGTTGGAATTGTGAGGGTATTTTGCACCATCCTGATCCAAGTAACAAATAGCATCAATGGACTTGCACAGCACATAAATGTTATGTATTTCCAAGGAGGCCATTAGAACACAGCATTCATTTGGAAAATATTTGGAATAATAACCTATCATTCACTCATAGAAAATTTCAGTGTTGAGTTGCTTTTCAGTCAAGGAAATACTTGATATCCTTTCGAAACAAGAAATTGTGCCATCACTGAAGCCTTACAAGGTTGTGCAGAGGCAGGAAGCAGCATATTAATGTGAAATTTCCATCTTTTTCACGCTTAAATGGAGCAGATCTAAAGTCAGTTCATTCAACAAAATGGCAATTTGGATCTATTTTACAGAGCTCACTTGAGGCAATGTGCTCTTGCTAGTTCACTTTAAATATGGTTTCTGAGACTGTGGAAGATTTTTGCATATTTCAATTGCCATTAGTTCTGTTTGCTCACATTTTACCTGGATGAGTAGAAAAGTAAAGTTTTCCTGGGTATCTTTTGGCATATACAAAATCCAGTTAATTAAGACATGCTATACTTTCTCCCCAGAGTCAAAGTATAATGTTCAGCTGGCCGACTTGCATGAATAATCCATCACTGTGAATCATTAATTTAGAAGACAAGCTATGGTAATTGATGTCTTTATGCAAGCTATGGAAATGCTTTGGGAAATTGCTTATTTTTTCCGGTTCGTTCCTCTTTTTTTTTTTTTTTTTTTTTTTTTTTTTTTTTTTTTTTTTTTAATTTGCTTTAGAATATTTCTAGGCCTGAGTAATGTGGATTCTGAAATGGATTCACCTGAGATTCAGCTTCCTGTGGGAATGGAATCTCTTTCTTGGGCTTGAGTAAAAATCTGGATATTTTTCATCTGAAACGCTGTTAAAATCATAAAGCTTAACCTTGAGCTAATCTTGTGTGCATACATTGGATGAACCTCTTTAAATTTGGGAATTTTCTAGGAAAAGGACTGTGGTGGTCTCAGCAGTGGCTTTAATGTGGTAAAAACTCCTTTATAAATTCCTGTCACCATTTGCTAATACAGGCAGGGATTGCAAGCACTGCCTGCTGGGTTGGTTGGTATTTGGACCTTCCTGAATTACCCTGAGTTGCCAGCGTGTTTTTGTATCAAACTTACCACATCAAAGGTGTGTATTTTGTTGGAATATGTACATTTAAAGATAATTTATCACACACTTCATAAAGCTCACCAATATGTTACATTACACTGTAACCACTTTGTCTCCGTGGCATGAAAAATTACTCACTTTGTTTCCTTTCTGGGAATCTCTTCACTTTCACTCATAATTGAAATATGAGGGGTTGCTACCAGTTTGCAATTATTTTGTCTGCCTTCAGAGCAAGGGGGAGGCAGTTGGTTGGTATTGAACAGGAGCCAGCAGCTTGGTGGCATTTCAAAAGTGGGATATCAATAACCCATATATGACTTAAAGCATGGATATATTATGTAATAATGTCACGTATGCAAAATATTATAAAGTCTTTCCATTGATGCTAATGGGATTTAGACTATAATTACATAGTACTGTGATGGTTTTTATTCTATAGAGGAAACTTCCTAAATATTTCTTGTGTGTATTGTAGCTGAAATGCAAAGTGGACCATTTCTACAGATAGATTTAAAATGTAACAATTCTGAAAATGAGCAGGCAGGCTTATTTTGTGTTCTTTTTTTTTTTATCCTTGAATATTTACTTCCCATTTAGGCATCAAACTAGAGGCTTATTTAATCTCATGTGCTTGGCTGCTCCTGTTTGTTTCCAGCTGAGCCCTGATATGCAGCACTTTGAGAAATCCAGCCCTGAGTTTTGACATTTTACACAGGAGCAAAAAGAGAACATGTTCCCAATAAATTCACATTTAAGCTGAATTCCAATAGGTTTTGCTGTTTGGGTTCAGTTTTGTGAGGTAGGAGAGGTGAAATGCTGCTGATAGCTGCAGTTATTGAAAAATGGTAATCACAACTTTCATAAAGTGAGATAAGCCATGTTTATTAATGCTTTCTGTGGACATAGAGTGCCTTGGCCCTGGGACATTAAATGCCTAAATGGGTTGTGTAATTAGCTTTTTTCCACTTATGGATCAAGCAGTTAAACACACAACGTTTTCTGGGCAGCTCAAATTATTTTTGTCGTGTTAGTTTAAGCCAAGGGAAAACAGTTCTAATTTTTCAGGTGTTTTAAATAAAATCAGAGCTGCACAGTGAACAGAACTGGGGTCCTGAGGAGGTTTCTGTGCCAGGCATAGAACTCAAAAGCCAGGGAAGATTTCTGTGTTCCCATCCCTGACACAGAACAGAGGTTGGAACCATCCTGGCCTGCTTTGGCAAAGAATTCCCAAATGATTGAACCAAAACCATGGCATGTAGTGGCTGTGGGTACTTTCCAGAGCTTTCTTGTGTTTGCCAGCAAAATTCTATTGTTTAAGTCGAGCCTGATGTTTTCTTATTACAGCTGGAAACTCGGGTTGTCCCATCCACTGTGTGTACACAATCAGAACAATATTTTTGTGCCTTTTTTCTTCTCCTTCCATGATTCATATCAAAGAGAGGGACTGAAATAAAACATCCCCAGACTGGCCAAGTTTGAGCTTTTAAATCCATATTAATTTCATACTTGGCTACCTCAGCTGGCATCATTGTTAGTCCAATTAAAAAATAAACACCCGCCCTAAAGAATTTGCAGCCAGGCTGTGTCACACTCAGTCCTAGGGGAGAATTACTTGGGCACAGGGAATTCTCCTGGTTTTTGAAAGGCACTGCTTGAGTGCCTGCCAAATGGAAGCTTTTTTCCCCACAGTAACCACCGTGACCTCTTTGACAGTATCATAAACCAAATAAATACACAGCAAAATCCCCAGTTTGATCAGGACATTACAGGGGAAAATTTCTAGTCTGGATTTCTGGATAAAGTAATCTCAGTTCCTGGAGGGAGTGAGTGGGGAGTTGTCAGTGTCAAATAGGAGGTAAATATTTCTCTCCCTGAAACAATTCAGCAAAAAGACCTCTGAAAATCTGAACAACCTGAGGACTTTGAGGTAGTTAAGCTCTAATTTTGTAATGTCATGTTTTCACTCTTTCTATATAAGACAGGTTAAACGAGTAGAACCTTTAAAATGAGAACAAGGAAATGTTTGTTTAATAAGGCCCCAGTAAAGATTTTTTTTTTCCCTAATGCAAACTCTCTGAATGGGAGTGCAGAGTGTTTGAGGTTAGGGATCAGCTGTGGCCATCCAGGCTTGTAATTACAGCTGTGATAAGTGTGTTTGCAAGTCTTGCTGTACTAAGAGTTTTCTTAATCCATTCTTTTACTAGACCTCTCATTGCTCCTCGTAGTACATTGTAACAATTCCTGAAAACTTCTGAATCATGGGAAAACAAGTGTTAGCCTATTAATTTCTGGCTCTATAGAGACATAAACTTGAGTCTTGCCTGGGCAAGTGCCTGGCCGTGTCTGACATCACTAATTCTGTATTTGGGAGCCACAGTAAGCACACAAATATCACAACTCTGTGTGGTGAAAACTGGACTGCTTAAAGTCAAGCTTTTTAATTTAGCAATGAGAGGGAAAAGTGAATTTCTGGTCCTTTATAAGCAGCCTTGGTTACGGTGGGTTTTGGGGGCTGGAAAATGAAGATGTCTCCTGGTGATGGCTGGGTGTCTTTTGCTGTTGGTTGGTATTTTTATGGGAACAAGCACTGATGTCTCAGCTGTTGCTCTTTCAGTGCAGAAATTTGTGCCACTGAATGTCCCACAGGTTTGAGCCACTGGAGCTACACAGACACTTTACTGCTTCAAACAACAAATCTCAGTGTTGTTCCTCCCTTCAAGGCAGTATAATTCTGTTTATTCTGCCATGGATGAGTTTGAAAGAGGAAGAAATAAACTTCAAGTAGCTTCAGGTGGATGATTTCATGCTCTGAAGTGGGCCAGCTGTAATTTTAGTGTGTCCCAGTGATGAACTTTGCGAAAAAACAGGTGGCTGTGCTGCACAGCCCCCAGGGGCACAGCTGATCTTTGAGTGCTGCCCCAAGGATCAGCAGAGTCTTGGTGCAGGCAGAGATGAGCTGGTGCCCATCTGCACCTGGGGGTGTGTTTGGACCCAGTGCAATAGCTGGCCTCTGGTGACTGAGTGTAGAAATGTGTGTGATTTGGGCACTGCTTCTCCTCCAGCTGCACCAGCTCCAGGAGGTCTTTGTGAGGCAGGGCGTTCTGCCTGCTTGCTGCCTAATGAGTTTCCTGCTGAGACAGATTGACTGAAAATTAAAATATTTTTTTTCTTCTGTGACTACATTGATGGAACTGCTTGGCTCAAACTGGGTCTGAATTCCTTGCTTTGAGGTGCAGCTGTCCACCTTGCCTATCTGACAACTTAATTTAGACATAAAAATCCAGATAACCCATGTAAAGCTTGAGAACTGGGATCTTATGTATAGGCACAAGAGTTCAGGTTAACCTACTTAGTTTTGGAAGCCACGCTAATTAAAAAGATTGACCTCATTTTAAATAAGTATTTGTGTTACCCACCAATGGAAAATATTGGACACACATGAATCACAGCTTGTCATACAGAAACTGGGAGTAGTGTCACAGTGTTTCTAGCAAAAGGGAGAATTAATATTATCTTCCCATAAGAAAACATCTGAGACTTGCTGCAAAACAGGCAGTTTGGTTTGGGGAGGGGAGACAATGGGGTTTCAACCTTCAGTGTTCGTTCTGAGTGTTGGAAATGATTCGATTCCTTTCTTTAAGGTATTGGAGTTTTCAAATTATAAAAATCTTAAAAGAAACCAAGGCCAAACCACCCAACCAGAAAAAGCCCAGACATTTCTGTAGAACACAGCAGGAGCGTGTCCTGGAGCCTCAGGGAGGGTGTGGAGATGGGAGCCAGCAGAGCACAGCACGAGTGGTCTGTTCCTCCAGTGCTTGGTGATTGCTCTTGTTCATGGGAATTGCTGCAGCGTTTACAGTCAGGTCTAATGTGATGCAAACTCCTCTGTGTGGGAGAATAAGCAAGATTAAGACAAATTCAGCTCCCTCCATGTGGTGTTTAAATGGCTCATCATGGAGTGGGTACTTGGAACAGCGTCAGTTCCCATAAACACAAACCAATGAGGCTTGAACAGTGAGCACAGAAGTGAGCTCCAAGGCCAGATTCCACCTTCCAGGCACAGCTGGAGTGCTGGACCCTGAACTGAGCTGTTTTGTCCATGGTGAGTCAAGAGTGATGTTTCAATAGCCACAAGCCTCCAAGGCCAGGATAAATGAAACTATCGGAATAAAAATGCAAATATTTCATTCCCCCCAGTAAAATGAGGCCTGTTTTTTGCCTCTGACTGAAAAAACCATTCAGTCATTGTGTATCTTCTGTTATGGATAAGATGCCTGAACAGCAGGAAGTAGTTTTTCCTCCCTGCTTTTCTGTTTGTTTCTAACTTTCCAGTTTATCCCTTAAAGCTGCTGTTGTTCCAGATATTCTCTCTGAACAACTCACAAACACACGCAGGGCACCAAGCTTACTTCTTGTTTTCATGCCCTGCCAGCTCTCCCAGCTGGAGCAGCATGAGGCTGCCACTGTCCCCTTTGTTGGCTTTTGGTTTTTTTTTTCCCTTGAGTTTTTAAGTTCCTGGGTGCTTGTGAAGAAACCAGAGGGAGGAAGGACATGAATGATGACGTGGAGATAAAAGCATGAGGATTTTAGTGGCAATTCTGTCCACTGTGCCATGCTGGGTGGTTCATTCCTCCTGTCTAGATCTGACTTGTCTGTGTTGGTGTCTGGAGTCTTGTCTGTAATGGGGCAGATGTCCTGGTTGCTTGCTTTTTTTTGGATATTTGCAGACCTGCTCTCAAGAGCAAGCAGTGTAAAACCAGAGTTGTGGAGTTGTAGAAACCATGGAGATAAGAGAGACAATTGAAAATATTTGCTAATATATGAAAAATACCAGCAAAGTAAATAGCAGTGATGCTGAGGCCTGAGAGGCAAGAATTGGAACTGGCCCTAGGGTAGGAGGAAAGAGGAGTTGAATTTTCTTCTCTGTGTGGAATTCCCATGCTTTTCACTCCTTTGAGAAGATCAGTGATCAACATCCTTCAGATCAAAAAGAAATTCTTATGGAATGCCTTGTTGGAGGTTTTCCACTGAAAAATACAGAGCGAAAAAACCCTGCTACTGGCTGAATTTGGCTTTGAGATTATTCTGTAGTTTTTAGGAAAAAAGCCTGTACTTTGTAACAGATGTTATTCTGCTATGTTAGAGAAATATTTGAAGTGGAGAGGCTTAATGCTAAATTTTTCCCTCAGTTACTGATTTTGCTGAAATGTCCTTGCTGAGTGACTCCATTTTGCTGGTTCAGAGCTGAACCCCCTCTGAGTGACTCTTCTTTCTCACCCTTTTGTCTCTGCACACTTTGTACTTGACCCTCTTTGGAGCCTTTTTGCATTCTCATTTTGTGCCTCTGTGGCTCTGCTCGTCGGGCTGGACACACTTGCCAAGACAGCTCTTTGGGCTGGTTTTAAACCTGGGCTTTTCTAGGCCCTGGCTGGGCCTGGACAGCTCTTTGGGCTGGTTTTAAACCTGGGCTTTTCTAGGCC
>VYXF01011003.1:222517-279496 GCA_013397295.1 Polioptila caerulea
ACTGATTTTAAACCTGGGCATTCCTAATCCCTCTCTGGCCCCTGGCTGTGCCTGGACAACTCTTTGGGCCGGTTTTAAACCTGGGCTTTTCTAGGCCCTGGCTGTACCAGGACAGCTCTTTGGACTGGTTTTAAACCTGGGCTTTCCTAGGCCCTGGCTGTACCAGGACAGCTCTTTGGACTGGTTTTAAACCTGGGCTTTCCTAGGCCCTGCCTGGCTCCTGGTCATGCCAAGAGAGCTCTCTGGGCTGGTTTTAAACCTGGGCTTTCCTAATCCCTCTCTGGCCCCTGGCTGTGCCAGGACAGCTCTATCAGCTGGTTTTAAACCTGGCCTTTCCCAGGCCCTGCCTGGCCCCTGCCTGTGCCAGGACAGCTCTTTAGGCTGGTTTTAAACCTGGCCTTTCCTAATCCCTCTCTGGCCCCTGGCTGTGCCAGGACAGCTCTTTGGGCTGGTTTTAAACCTGGCCTTTCCCAGGCTCTGCCTGGCCCCTGGCTGTGCCAGGACAGCTCTCTGGGCTGGTTTTAAACCTGGCCTTTCCTAGGCTCTGCCTGGTCCCTGGCTGTGCCAGGACAGCTCTCTGGGCTGGTGCCCGTGTCCTGGGCACTGGTGCCGGGGCTGCTGGGGCTCAGCACTGAGCTGGAGCTGCTGTCAGGACAGGCTCTCTGAGGTGTGCAGCTGCTCCCAGGAGTGACCAGGGCTGGCTGGAAGCTCAGCAGTGCCTGCTGCAATCCTGAATTTTCCCTGGAGAAAGGGGGCATGCAGCAGGAGTGCTGCAGGAATGCTGTCCATGCATTGGAGGCTGCAGTCCTGGCAGTGACAAATTGCTGCTGGTAATTAATCAGGGTAGAACATCTACTTTGTGTGCTGGGGTTAATTGTTCTGGATTTTTTTTTTTTTCCTAAAGCAATCTCTGCCTTATTACTGTACTGTAAGAAAGTAATTCTGATCTCAGAAGTGTTAACAGAAATGAATAATAACTCTCCTGGCAAGAGGGACGTTACCTCAATGTAAATGGAGCCCAGCTTTGATTGCAAGGCTGAAGCCAATATTATTTTGGAGGAAAACAAGGTGGTTTGTATGTCATGCTTGCTTTCAGTTCATGCACTGACAGACTCCTCTTCTGAAATCCTGATGCATTTTAATTAACTTTCTTCATCATCTTGACACAGCTATACCATAGCCTGCTCTCTTTTCTTCTGAAGTCCTTGTGAAGGGAGCTGGACAAGGTATGGAAGAATTAACTTCTACTTTGATCTTTTGAAATGATGTTTCACACCATGTACTTTTTCTATTCAGTTATTCTGGGATGATTTAAAGATTGTCGTTGTTCATTGTGTTTTGTGAAGGATATTTGAAAACTCCTGAGTTGGTTGATGGTCTTTTAAATGATATTCAGCAAAGTTTCCTCCAGAGATTCACAATTTCTAGGTACTTCTCGTGCAGTTTTCCCTATTCCTAAGTAGAGAAGGGTTCCTGTTCTGTTTTTGTTTCTCCCTAATTAGTTGTGTCTTTTAGTCCTCCTACTTTGGAAGGTTTAAAATTGGCTGTGAGAGCTTGTATAATGCCAGGCAAAGTACACAGACTAAAGTATCTGAAGTGACTTTATGTATAAATAGGGAGTTGCAAGAAAAATGCTTGAAACGCTGTATTCCAAACTCACTTGCTGTAAATGCTTCCACAGGATGTATTAATATATTTTGGTGCTGCTGAAAGTGTAATATCATCGTGCATTACAGCAATATCTGTGACATAAGTGACAGCTTTCATCACTTATAAAACTCCGCTCCAGTACATGCAGGAATGTTGCCTTTAGACTCCAACTGCAGTGATTGCATCTGGCAGTTGCATATGGTGAAACTTAGCTACTGCCCTTTTAATTAAATTATGGTGGGAGCTTGCTACTGGGAGCTTGATGATCAACTTAATTTCATGGGAAAATCACAGAAATGGGACGTACTGTAAGGAAGGGGATTTGTGGTGTGTGCAAGAGCAGGCAAGAAGTTGTTCTTGTGTCTAAAATAACTGATTGCAGTGTTCTATCTCTGCTGCTCCTGATGGAAAGAGGCTATTACAGGATTAGATCTCAGCCTTCCTTTCCCAGATAGCCCTGAGGAGATCTGAGGGGGGAAAGGGAATGCTGCTGTCACTTATGGGGTATCTTCCCTGAGTGGAGTGCTGTGTGGGCTTTTTCACTGCAAAGAAGAGTCATTGCAGAGGCAGAACGTGTCAGAATTGGTTCTGAGAGCCTCTGAGACCCGAGTTCCCCTGCTGTGCCTGGGCATTGTCCCTCCTTCCACAGCCAGGTGAGCACCTTCACCACCAGGCCGATGTAAGTGAGAGAGAGCTCCTTCAGGGAGCTGTGCAGGGCTGGCAGCTCTCACTGGACACAAATGGATGGTAAAAACCACCCAAAGCCAACAGTCTGAGCCTAGCTAAGATGCTTCTACAGAGCTTGCCAGGCAGACCCTCCTTTTGCTCTGCTGGGAGCAGGTCCTGTGTAGTATTTCAGTCCAAGCTCTCCCCAGTCAGACTGTGTTGACTTTCTCAGATGAGCCACAGGCACACCCCCAGTTCTGGACCTTTCAGAATCCCCAAGTTCCATAATGCTTCACATTTTCTCCTTCACAGAGCTTGTGGGTTTTGTGTTTTCTTATTTATAGCTCTTACTTTGTGGGGCACACTGGAGCTGTCAAAAAGAAGGCATTCTGCCAGAGTATTTCGAAAAATTTGTTTCTCCTAGACAGAAGAAACAAACAGAGAAATTGCCTTTGAGTCCTCCCAACTGCAGGCCTTCCAGCAGTAGGTTTGGAAGCAAGACCACCTTTTTTAATTGTCTAGACATGTATTTAGATGTTCGCTTTAGGCTATTCAAATTTAAGTATTTTGGACATGGCTTCTCAGCATCTCTTTTTATTTTTTAATTAGAGCTGAGGGAATATGCTTGAGGAAGCGCAATTAAGACAACTTTGGCTTGCATAATTGCCTCAGCAGGTTAGTGACTCAGTGCCAAGCTCCATGAAAGTTTAAAAATATTTGGGATTCAATGGAAAAAATTGTCAATATGAAATTTTTCAGTGTACCATTTACCTTTCAGGTTTTCTCAATGCTCCTGGTGCCATGGGGTCATTAAAAATAAACAGAAATAAAGAATCCTGAAGGGCATGATTTGGCTGTTTGTGTTTGAGAGCAAGGTTTTAGTGTGGTCCAAACACTTCCTATGGAATGGCTATTCCTTGTTTTAGTGACTCTATCCTGGAGGTTTGAATGCCCCATTGTTTCCTATATCATTATTGTGCTGCTCTCTAATGAAAATAACCTCAAGGTTTCCTGCTGCACAAGGCAATGGCACCACAATTGACAGATGGTGATAAAATCCCTTAACTTATTAATAAATGTTTGTGCAGGTTGAGATACAGATGTCATTGCACTGAGACAAACTGATTCCAGCCAGCTCAGTGGTTCCACGTGTGTCTGTAGAATCTCTGCCTGACAAGGTCAGATGCTCGCACAGGTTTTTCAGGGATAAACATTTGTTTGCAGCACAGGAAATGTAAGTGCATCCCCTAACGTGAAGGAGCTGCCTTGCTGGCTGAATGGAACATGTCCTAGCAAGCAGTGATGTGCCTGCTGTCCAAGGAATGCAGAGCTGAAGGGTTGTCACTGCTTCCAGGGACTGCACTGCCCACACCCAAAGTACTCTGTGGATCCTTTCATGTGCTGCTCCCACTGTCCTCCATTGCCAGTTGGTATCTATGAGGCTGGAGCTTGGAGCATTTAATGGATATTTAGTTCTTTTCCCATTTCCAAGCAATAACACCTCCTGGATTGTGTATCTGTGGCTGTGAGGATTGGTGTTGGACATGCCTGCTCTCCCCTCCAGCAGGCTCTGTGTGGGAGCCCCGGTGTGAGCACATCCCAGTGTGAGCACATCCCAGTGTGAGCACATCCCAGTGTGAGCACATCCCAGTGTGAGCACTGCTGGGTGAGCACTGCTGGGTGCCCCAGCCCTTGCACTGCTGTCCCCTGGACACCTGGCTGTGGAAAAGAAATTATTCCTCAGGTGGAACCAGCTCAGGTTCCAGGTTTATTTTCTCACTCCCTGTGCTGGAGGGGGAGAGGGGCTGAGGGGAGGAAAAAGGAGATGAACATAGTGAGCAGCTGATGGGAGGAAGTGTTACATTGCCTCTGTGGGTTTTCCTGTGGTAAAACCACAACGTTCTGCAGGTGAGAATGCTTTTGCTCCAGTAGTGCTGGCTGGAGGTGCAATTTTTGCCCGTTCTCCAAATAAAAATCTGACAGGTTGTGTTGCTGGCCAGAGCAGAAGGGGCTGAGAAGGCCGTTCTGGTGTTCTGCAGTGGATCAGGTGGGTTTGTAAGCAGCTCGAGGTTTGTGGCAGCAGCCACATTCCCCTGTTGCTGTAGGGCCTGAGGCAAGCCTGAACTAGCTGAGAGCAAATCGTGGCCATCAGTGGGAGCCTCCTCTGCACATCCTTCAGGGTAGCCATGACAACCATTCCTGGTCTGGGGAGCAGCTGAGGATCTCCCCAACTGCTCCGGCAGCCCCTGTGCTCGGCTGGGGCTCAGCAGGTTCTTTGTGGGGGGAAGTTGGGTTCATTGCCTTAGCTGTGTTCATTTTCTACACTGTTATTACTATAGCTGGTGCCTCTCTCTGATATTTATTGGTAGATGTGATTGCCAACAAGAAATCACTCCGAGTCAAGGTGCCTGTTGTTGTATTTACCAACTGGCACAGCAGGAGTGGCTGAATTTCACCAAACTCATCCTTCTGTGATGCACCTGCCATGAGAATGATGCTGTTCTGGTTGGGTTTTGGGGGAAGGAGAACCCTCCAGTTCCTACCTGGATCCACGGTGGGTTTTTCCCCTGACCCAGCAGGTCTTGTTCCCCGAGCAAAGCCCTCTGTTGCTTTATCAAATTATTCTGCCAGGCTTCTGTCTGCTCCTGCAGCTGCTCTTTACAGGAGACAATGTAATCATTGCTGGTACCACACTTGTTTTCCTCCCAGGGTTTTTTTTAAACACACTGATCAGGAATCAGCAGTTTTTCTCATTTGTACTTCCCACACCTTTGGTGTTTAGCTTGCAGGTAGCCAAGAGTAATCTTGAAGGCAACTAATCTTAGTTTAGTCTCTGTGTGCTGAGGAGCCAAGGCAATGTATCACAGCTTTATTTTGTGGGTTTTTAAAGCCATAAATTAGTTTCTTTATAAAACCCTCTGTAAAGGTGTAAGAGAAAAGGAAATTATAACCCATTTTTTCAACCTGTCTGACAAGTACAAGGTACTAGAATTCAACCCTTAATTGAATTTTTGGCACCTTCCTACGCCAAGTCCAGGTCTCGCTGCTTCAAAATTCGTGGTACCTCATGTCTGTGAACTCAGTTGGAGTTTGTTGATAGGATATCTCAAAATATCTCAGCTTACAGAGAGCGCCTGCCCCTTCTGCATTTTACTGGAACCGAATAGTTCAGAGTTTGTGGGTGTGAGGGGGCGAATTTGTTCTGCTTCCTCTTAGTCATCCCAGCCTTATGCTGGGGAAAGGCAGGAGCTGGATAAGCAGTCCTGTATTTATCAGATGAATGTTTTTCTTCAGACATCACGAGAATGGGTGTCCCTTGTACCCGTGCCCAGGAGCACATCTGGGCTGGCCCCGGGGCAGGAGAACTGAGCTGTGGCCACTCGGGGATTTGTGCTGGGCTGAATTTTGGGACTGATGCTGTCTTTCCAGGTGTTTTCTGAAATGCTGAGTAATAAAGTTTCCTGGGAAGTGAACTAGGAGTGACCTCAAAGCCAGTACCTACTGAAGGATGGATATCTTGTTGGTTTTAGTGTTCATTGCTGCTCTTTACCCTGAGAACAGCTGCAAGCCAGAACAAAACTGATACACTCTGACAAACCTCTGTAGCAAGTGAGGATTTGTGATACACAAGTGCTTTTCAAGAAGGGGCTGTGGCACAGAGGGTTTGTTTGCACGAATTCCTTGATTGCCTGGTGGGAGAGAGGTGTTCGTACATCAATTGATGAAACCAAACAAAACTCAGAATCTGTCTGACACTCCCTCAACTGAGAAGTTCGTACCTTTGGCCTTAAAAACTGTATGGCTGAGGGAAGCATTTTTAACAGCTTTTTTTCAATTTTTATATTTAGCCAGTGAAAGCAAAATGAGCACAGTAACATTTGAAACTGATAGTTCTTGATTTTTAAACATTGTTCAGTGGGGACGTTGACTCCTTTCCCACTGCTGCAGGATTATTCAACCAGATTGCTTTGATCCAAATCAGCAGTGACAGACTGTACTGGGGATGTCTGAGGGAGACAGAAGAGACTGAGTAAAACAGTGATGATACTCCCAGGGACTGTTGAAGTTCCTGGATGTGCATTACATAATGTTCAGCTTCATTTCCTTGCCTTGCTGTGTTTGTGAGTA
Source organism: Polioptila caerulea (assembly GCA_013397295.1). Taxonomy (NCBI): domain Eukaryota; kingdom Metazoa; phylum Chordata; class Aves; order Passeriformes; family Certhiidae; genus Polioptila; species Polioptila caerulea. The sequence goes on from VYXF01011003.1 coordinate 228,962, forward strand.
GGGTGCAGGCAATGTAAAGATGCCCTCAGTGCTGCTGCAGTGACAGTCGAGGTGCCCTGGGCTCTGGCTGGGGACAGACACTGAGGAGATGCTGCCCAGAATCAGTCTCAGCTCTTGGTCAGACCCAGCCCTCCTGCCTGAGGAAGCACAAACCCCGAGGCAATCCAGCCCCAAGTGAGGCAGGATCAGAGCAGCAGGAGCTGCCCTGGCTGGAATGCTGATTAGGAGCTGGATTCCCACTTGTCAGCAGAGCAGGGTGTGCATGAGCCAGCCTGGGAGAGGAATCGAACCGAGGGATTCACCACGGACACTTCCCCTTAGATGGATGAGGTGAGACCATGTTCTGGCAGGGGCTGATCAGGTGTCTCCTCCCCCCTGAGCAGCACCCACAGATCTTTAGCTGGCTATAAAGCATCTTCCCTTGCACTGGACTCTTTTCTTTTTGTTTTTTCACTTTAGAGAGTGTTGCCAGCAAACGAGCTGATAAATTCTCTGCCTGTATCCAAGTCTTCAATCCTGCCTCCCTGTCTTCCTTTCCCCTTGGTGTCTGGATGGGGAACTTCACTGTGAACTTCATTAGCAAACCCCTCTAGACTAAAATGATGTGGAAGGGCAGGGGAGGAAATCTAAATAGTTTGGTTTTAATTCATTCCTATCAGGAAATTCTATTTTGCACAGTTCAGCCTCTTGTGTTGCCATCAGTGGGATTTGGCTTGTAGTTAAAAACATAAGTTTGATACTTCATCTTGTTAAGAGCATTTCAGTATGAATTTTATTTGTCTCCATCTATGTACTTACTTTATTTTCTGTCCAACTAAATAATGAAAAGTAATCCAACTTAATTATTCCACATGAGGAGCTTTTGGTGAGTGGTCACAAAGAAATATGATTTTGATTTGTACTGAATGTTGGGGTTCCAGCATTGTCTAATAACAAATATTTTATTAGCTTTCAGACAGTCTGACCTGCATGTTAAACACTTAATTAAGATGCATAAATTTCTCCCCTCCCTGCCCTGTACAATTATTTAAGCCTGTCTGGCAGTAGTACCTAGGACAGAGATCAGTGATGGAGTGCTGAACTGCTGCCTCTGCCACTGCAAGGCTGGGGAACTTCCCTTGTTGAAAATTGCAGATTATTTCACATCTGTTTCAGCCACCTCAGGTCTCCAAGTGAGCTCAAGCTGTTCTTGATCCAGGAGTGGAAATCTTTAGCTCTCTGTATAATTGCATCCACACTGAGCTGCACGACTTGTTTGTATAGATTAGGGTGGGAGAGCTCCCAAATTTGGGCTCATCCTCAACAAAAGAAAGATGAGCTCCTGCTTATCTGTTTCCTGAGTACCATTTTTGGTGCCACTACAGACCTGTGTGATGGAGGTTTAAGCTTTTCTTGCCTCATGCAGCTTTTAGGATAAGAATTTAATACCTGGGCTCAGTCTGTCGTGGTGATGTGCTGGCTGAAGCCTTATGTAACACTGGCAGAGGCATGCTCCAGGGCTTTTTAATAAAAACATCTACAATGCCCATGATCACAGAGAAAGCCAGGTATTTTCTCTAACAGAAACCTAAATGTCCTTAAGTCAATAATTTCTAAATGGGCAGGTTAAAAAAATGAGCTGCTATTAAACAGTTGTTGGGGAAGTTTGTGGTGTGTTGGTAATGTTTGGGGTTATAAAGAGAGTCTCAGTGTTTCTGAAAGAAATACTGATGGTCAGATGGTGCACTGGGCAGCAGGGAAGTGCTGGGTGGTTCTGTCAGTGCACTGGAACATGCACACAGAAGGATTAAAGCTGGTGCTTGAGGCTTCTATGACTTATCTGTGCTGCTCCTAAATGGAATAAGAGCCTTCAGTGGACATTTTTGCTGTCCTGCTAAGAGTCAGAGGAAGATTGATCAAGTAATCCACAGAAGGGAAGTGATGCCACCATTGATAATTTATTGGAAATGTAGAAAGGGGAATGTTTCTTGCATATGTGGAAAGAATCATGAGAAAGAAGCGGGTAGGCAAGGTCTCCTTTTCCCCTGAACCATGTGGGNCAGGAAAGGAGGTGAGGGGCAAGGGGGAGGCAAGGCTCTCCTTTTCCCCTGAACCATGTGGGATTGCTGCACTGGTTCATCTCTTCAATTCTCTCAGTTCAGGACCTAACAAAAGGCTGATGGAGGCTGGGGGACAGCAGGAATCTTAACTAGTGCTGGCACCAGTGGCTGCCAAGGCACGTGTGTGTGCCCTGTTGTTCTTTGTATTTTCTCAGCTATAAAACGCGAGTAATAACACTTAAATTATGGATCATTCAGTGCCGTGTGAGTGAATTAGATAATGCTACATAGGCCCTTGAAGACAAAACGCAGAATATAAATGTTGTATAAAGCTCACTTTGTGTCATGTCTGTAAAAGCCCTGGTAATGCAGCCCCAGGATTGCTGGGGAGCATAAGGAGAGGCACTTGGGCTGGCTGCATGCAAATGGATTCAGTGCAGCAGCAGCAGCACTCACACAAATCTGTGCTGTGCTGACGGGCCCTGCAGCCTGGCACAGCAGCCTGGAAACACTTGTAGCTCTGAGCCTTGTCCTGGCCAAACCCCTGCTCCAGGAGGGTTTGCTCTGCAGAGTGGCAGAGGGAAGGAATGGAAACAGGAGCTCTGTGCTTGCTGTTTCTCACCCAAGGCTTGCAGCAGTAGTGGGTTGCATGCCAAGGTAGCGCAGAGTTGAAAGGAAAATAAAAATGGAAGGATGAAGTTACACATTCCCTGCTCCAGGAGCTGCAGTTCTACTATCAGTAGTTGTGTGATGAGCTAAACTGGGGTGGAGTGAGAACTGTGCCTTACCCCAGAGCATTTCAGCAAAGCTTAGAGGATGGATTAGTCAGAAGCATCGGTGCTAACCCTTTTTAAAATTTTTTAAATTTAGTTTCCTTCCTTATTCACACTGTTGGATTTTCTCACTGTACAGTACCTTTGTCCTCTGAGGCTCTCTGAGAGGGGGTTGGCTCCCAGCTAGCAGAGCTACCCAACTTCTCACTGTTATTTACTAACAAAAGGGGGTTTATTTGGTAACTAAGGCATGATTGATTTTTTTTCTCCTTTCAAAGAATTTTTGGCTGCTTGCCACGTATTTTGCAACTGAGCAACATCACGGAACAGTAACTTTGTCAGGGATGTCAGCAGCTCTCTCTCAGTGTTTGAAACAGTTTTGCCTGTTGGGGGCTTAGAGTGACTTAGGTAAGTCAGTTGCATCTTTCTAGAAAGTCAAATGAAATAGCAGATTTTTGGTCTTCTTGGTGGAAAGGTGCAGAAACACAAACCAGTGCCAGGTCAGCACTGCTAAACAGCCACAATTCCAAAGGGAAGGGGTTGCTGTCTTTGGGATCTTTTTCTGTAGAAGCTGTGATTATTTTGTTGGTCTGAGGCTGGAGGATTTCACAAATACACCATTACATAAGGGAGGAGGTTATCTTTGTGTGAAAATACATCTTCACTTATGTGTTAATAGTGGCTCCTCTAAAGAACTGCATTGTGCATTGAACTCTAGGGATTTGCTTCCCCCACATATTTAAGAATAAAAAGTCGACTATTCTTTTTTCTCTTGAGTTGAATGTTGTACTATTCAAACAATTTGTCTAAAATCTATCTTGCAGACCTTAAAATCTCAAGACATGTATTTCCTTGGACTGCTGTCTTTGCTTGCTTTGCAAAGCGAAGCCTTCAAGACCAATTTTCCTGATGAAACCATTGCTGAGCTCTCTGTGAACATTTACAACCAGCTGCGAGCCACGAGGGAGGATGAGAACATCCTGTTCTCCCCTCTGAGCATTGCCATAGCCATGGGAATGGTGGAGCTGGGAGCCCATGGAACCACCTTGAAGGAAATCCGACATTCCTTGGGGTTTGACGGCTTGAAAAATGGTGAGGCCTTTTCATCAGCTCTTTCTTTTTGTCTTAGAGAGGCAGGAGCAAGGGTGGGGGTGGCCTGCTCGTGTCCATGGGTTATTAACCACTGCATTTCTTGGTGTCCTTCATGGCTGAGGGCTCAAACGTGGGTTCTGCATGAGCTGAGAGGTGCTGACATAAAACCCTGGCTGGGGTACCTGAATCTTCAACAATTGCAGCTCACCCTGCTCATCTTGGTTTCTGCTGCAAAATAAACTTGCCTTGGCCTCCAGAAAAAGCAGATTATTTTTTTTAGGAACATCCTTTTTAGGCATTATAGTGAAAGCTGGTAAAGGAAAGGAAAGGAAAGCAGTAGTTTCAGCAAAACTGCTTCTATTGATATCCAAGTCACTGGTTTGAAAGCTGAATGAAATCTCTTACTCATGCAAAGTGCTGGACTGTGGAGTCTTCAGTGAAAGGATCTTGGGGAGGAATTTCTGAACACAAATATCAAACTGTTTGTCAGAACCACTGCAGAGCTGATGCCTCTCTGTGGAGGCTGCAGCACCAACTGAGTTCTGCATTTTGTCTCTAAAACAATAATCAATTATCCCTTAGCTGAAATGGGGTTGATTTTTCTCTGGGCTGTTCACTATTGTGGGATATGAGCAGCATTCAGTGACAGTGTTCCCATGATTTCTGCTTGGAATATACTACTGCAATCAGTTTTAAAGTTTATTTTTTTGGGTTTTAAATGAAAAGTTTCACCTTCAGGCATATGATGGAGCAGTACAAGCTTCCTATTTTAAAGCAGACTGCTTTAATCCTATCCAGGATTCCTCATTACCTACCAAGGATCCTGTACTGACCCACTAAGGGTCCTGGGAAATTCTAGACCTGCTTTTAGAAAACCCTGTGGGAGGTCCTTAGTTTCAGGGTTTGGAGTTCATTTTTCCTTAGACACCTGGCATTTAGGATGAAACAAAAGTTCTGTTAAGAATTTGTGGTGGCAAGACTTGGAAATGGGATCTATAAGAAGAATTTTTAAAATCGCTCTTTTGGAAGATTTCCATTGATAGCTTTGCCTCTGGTGGGACTCAAATGTCTCATTAATTAGACTAATTATAGCAAGTAGAAAAAAACAGGGTAAGGAATGTGTTTTTGGAGGTTATTCCTTCAGACCTGAAGGTGTGTGTAGGTTTAGAAACAAGTTAGTTTAAAAAAGTTAACTTTCCTTCGCATAAAACGTTGTTGTGAATTTTCAGCAGAAAATCCATGGAATATTTTTCCCTTCTGCACCACTGAAGCTGTTTTTTTCCTTGCCCAGGTGAAGAGTTTGCCTTCCTGAAGGACCTTTCTGACATGGCAACCACTGAAGAGAGCCACTACGTGCTGGACATTGCCAACTCCCTCTACGTGCAGAATGGGTTCCATGTCAGTGACAAATTCCTGCAGCTGGTGAAAAAATACTTTAAAGCTGAAGTAGAGAATGTAGATTTCAGCCAGGGTGCAGCTGTTGCTACTCAGATCAATAAATGGGTGGAGAATCACACAAATAGTAAGTCCATGTGATGCTTTTGTGCATTTCCTGCAGGAAGTGTTTCTGCTCCCAAACTTGTGCTGTGATGTTGGGTTGGTGCTTTGGCTTTTATCTGTTCTGTCTGAGACTGAAGTTTCTCCTCCCAGGAAAAGAATTCTAGTATTTCTATTTTTTCCTGTGTAGGAGTGATCTGTCATAAGTAATATTAGTCATTGTTAATCATGTGGCATCTATTTGAATGTTTGTTCTCTGGTCTTACCATCTGTAACATTTATTGAATGAGACTGTTTTAATGGTAGGCATTTTAATAGTATTTTAAATTATTTTTAAAAAATGATAAGTATTATTGCTAATGGCAGAGAAGTTGTCTGCAGAGGGGTTATTTGCTCATGCTTTGGATGTGTGGAGTATCACTCCTCCTCTGAGGAACTCATGCTCACAAGGTACTGAGAAATAGAATAGTAGGGAGTAAAAAGATAATTTTGAACCACAAAATCAGAGTGTGCAATGTAATATTTTTTAATGTGAGGAAATGAGATAGCATGTTGAGAGGGTAGCTGATTTTAGGAACGCTGTCAACAGTTTCCCAACACAAATTTGCAGCAGGGGAGTTAAGCACAAAATGACTGTTGTAAATATGCACATTGAGAGCTGCAGGATGCTGCCTTGGCTTGGCAGCTCCCAGAGAGTTGGCATTTCCTGCATCCATGCAGAGTCCCAATATCTGGGAGTCTCCTGGTGTGGGGATCAAAGCATGAGGTCATTCTGGTTCCTCTGGCCCATCTGAAGGTTGAGATTTTGAGAGTAATTCACAGAGATCTGGCTCTGACACAGTTGTACCATTGGGAATTGGAAGGGATTGGAATCACCTGGGGGGAGTTAACACATCCCCATGAAGTCTGAGCACTCAAGAATCCCTAATGCTTTCTGGAAAAGCATGGCTCCAAAGTGGAAAAGCACCTCCTGTAAAGCTTTTATTCCATTTTGAAAATGGTCTGGTTTGTTCCATGGGAACACAGCAGCCATTCTGTCCCTGACAAGCTGCCCTTTCTCTCAGGCTGCAGAAATAGCTGGGTGTAAGAGATGCAGCAGATTGCAGAGTGTTTCCATGGATGTGGTGTCTGTCTGAGGGAAAATGAAAAGCAGGGCCCACCAGGGCAGCTGGGGGGCTCTTGGTGTCAGGTTGGGGTGGTTCCAGTCCCTCAGCTGCTCCCTGCCCACCCCCTCTCTCTGATTTCCCCCTTAGGAAAGGGGCACAGCACAGGCAGGTTTCCAATTCCAGCGTGTTCAGCATGGTGGGAGGCTCAGAGCAGAAAACAGAGAAAGATTTCCCTGGGCAGCAAAATTCTTAACGTTTCATTAATGTATTAACAAGATATGACTGAAAAAAATACCAAATAGAAATCTGGAAATGTTTTCTTCCTTAGTTTCCCTTTTGTTTTTTTCCAACTCTAAGTGAGCATTGGGCACACCTCCCTCCACAGAACATTCCAGATAAAATGAAGTACAAACAGCACCCCGGAAGAAATCCAGCCCTGGGATACACAAATTTCACACCAGTTAGTCAGGATCATATGCTCCAGAAAGCAGAATTAATTTGTTTTTTTAACTGTGGATTAAGGAGTAATAATCAGACTGAGGAATGTGTTTATTTTAACACTTTGCATTGCAATGTCAGCTAAAAATAGAAGTGAGCAAGAAAGCAATCTGGAGGAGGCTGTAATTCCTGAAGAACAGTGACAGATCTGGTCAGTGCACCCAGTTCACCAAACTGGGAATGATTTTGGTGAAGTGCAGGGCATCTGAGATGAGCTACAGCAGGTCCCAGGCTGCATTCTGATGGAAATGACTTACTCAGGAGTAGAAGCAAAGCAGCTGCCATGCTCAGCTGCTGCACCTCCCATGAATAGAGCAGATGCTAGATGGTTTTCCTCTTTTGCTTTTCGAGAGCTAGTGTCACTGGAACAAATGCTGGGAATTTATGTGGATTTTTGATGCTTAGTCCTGGCTTTGAATTCAGCAGAACATCACTGAAGCTCCTTCAGAGCTGGCCCAGGTGAAGCTGCAATGGGTGCACTTAGCCCCTATAAATCAAGCACCCATTTAAGTGTTTCTTTGGATTGGAGCCACAGTTGGTACAAGTTCTGACCTTAAAATGGAAGTGCTGAACTGTTTCATAGCAGCAGGGTAAACATTCCAAATGTGACCCTTTTTCCACGTGGTTTCCTTGTAGGGAATATTTAGTAGTGATCAAGAAACTGTTGCCTAACACGTACTTGTTGGAAGGGTTTACACACCTACACTGTGATGTAGGTTTACAAAACACTGGCACTCTAATTGGAGATTTAATGAAACATCTGAATTGGAAATTACATGTTAACACTGCTTTTTATTTTCTTGCATTTTTCAGGCTGCCTTGAGTTTGGATTTAATGCTCACTTTGACATGCAGACTGACAGCTGGGTTTCTTTTTAGGTATGATCAAAGATTTTGTGTCTTCAAGAGACTTTGGTGCTCTCACTCATTTGGCTCTCATCAATGCAATCTACTTTAAAGGCAACTGGAAGTCACAGTTCAGGCCTGAAAATACCAGAACTTTTTCTTTCACTAAAGATGATGAAAGTGAAGTGCAAATTCCAATGATGTACCAACAGGGAGAGTTCTACTACGGTGAGTTAGACCTTTAGCAATTTAGAGCTACTAAATCTTCACCTAATGGGTTTGTTGCAGTAATATCCATTTGTATTGTTGGCTCTTCTTCCACCTAGAATTTTTAATGTGCTGTTTGCCCAAAGAAGGGACTCAGAGTTGGTTTTTTTTTCCCTAATGTGTGTATTATAACTGGTAGCAACATTTGTAATGCCTTGCTTGGTGCCACAGGATGGATTTCAGAACGTTCATGCATTGGATTTAAGCTCTTCACAATTCTTGAGCTAGTCCTGCTTATCACAAAAATATTTTTCTTGTGCTGTGCTAAACATTCAAATGAATAATGTTTGCTCATTACTGTTGGACTGGTAAAATAGAGGTTCTTTGAACAGCAGAACTAATGATCATTTTTAGTTGGAGCTTGAGCTCCAAGTGGGTTCCAAAATGTCTGGCACAGGCAGCATTTTGCTCAAGTTCATCACTGAAAAATTATCTCTCCTGAATGAAAAACTCTGCCCATTTCCCTGAAAGTCTCAGAAGCCTTAAATTTTAGGCTCTTCTCTGCCTAACCACTGAAAGTTTTGTCCCAGAACTGTGATTACCTACAAACAGTGTGATAGCTTGAGCTTGTATTCTTTACAAAATCAAATGTAGGCCTCAAATTCTGTGATGAAGAAACCAATATAAATTTTGTATAGAATAAAGAGGGTCATTTTTGGTTCCAGTATCTTGCAAATATTGCCTAGAATTAGGCCTGTTTAAACTGAAGACAAAAGCAAATAGTCCTAAGAGGCTTTTTGTTGTTTTTGTTCCTGCAGGAGAGTTCAGTGATGGCTCCAACGAAGCAGGAGGGATCTACCAGGTCCTGGAAATCCCCTATGAGGGGGATGAGATCAGCATGATGATTGTCCTTTCCAGGCAGGAGGTTCCCCTGGCCACACTGGAACCACTGGTCAAGGCCTCCTTGATTAATGAGTGGGCTAATTCTGTGAAGAAGCAGAAAGTGGAAGTGTACTTGCCAAGGTGAGAGCGTGCTCCCACGTCACTGGAAGGGGGAATTGCATCCAAATTGATGGAGGGGCAGAGCAGGGAAAACTCGAGCTCATCCTGCTCAAGCCTGGGGTGATGCAGCACCCCCAGGAGGGTGGCTTTGACAGGGGGATCAGTGCTGGTTATTCCAGCTGCACACCAGCCCTGCATTTGCATCCCTTGCACAGAGAGCTCCCCAGAATGGGGAGTTCCCTCCTCAGGGGTGCATCCACCCAGAATGATGCTCAGAGCAGTGCAGAACTCGTTATGGATAAGTTCCATTTAGACAGGAGCCACTGAAATATTGGAAGTCTGAACTACCAAATGTTTCATTTAGGTGCTAATTAGCTTTCTATGTGCTGCTATTTTCAGGAGTTCTAGCCGTGTGTGTCTGTGCAGACACAAATGTTTGAGTGTTGAGGGGTAATTCCAGACAATTTTGGGTTGAGGTTTTTCTCCCAGCTGTAAGAAGTGCTGCTTTTTCTCCTTAGAGCAGCAAAGAATAACAAGACATCACTAGCAGAAGGGCTGAAATTTCTGTCAGCCCATTTGCACACACAGGCTGTGTGCTCAGTGCAGATTTGCCCACATAAACCTTTGGGTTCTTTCCTGGAATCCTCCTTCATCCACCTTCAGATACTGCTCATGCCTGTGCTCTGCCTGGCTTGGGAGCAGAGTTGTTTACTACTAAATGTCACTAATAATGTACAGCTGGATCACACTGTCCTTCAAGTGATTCATGATGATTTCATGGAAGTGTTTATGTAACAATAGAGCCCATCTCTGAAAGAAATCACTTCCACCCATTCTATTTTTGTGGCACTGTGCAGTGGGTACGTGGCTGCAGAAAAAATAAACTGAAGTGAATCCTTTAATCATTAAAACAGTTCTTTGGTTTCAGGTGACCTGGGGATCTGAGCTTGTTCCATTTCACAGGTTCACACTCCCTGCAGTCCATCAGCTCCCTTTCCAAAGGAAAATGGACTCCAGTCCATCAGCTCCCTTTCCAAAGCAGAGACCACTGGCCAGGAGCTGAGCACAACAAGCAAGGCCAGCCAGGATAAATTGGGTTGGGATGGACTGGTGTTGTCAGCATGCCCTGATCCCAAACTGAGATAGAATCCACTTCTCTGGAGAGCTGAAACAGAGTGCTGAGGGTCCAGCAGCATTTTGGGGCTGTTTTTCACTCCCCATAAGAGTTTCTCTCACATTTTAAGCCCCAGTTCCTTTGAGGCAGCAGGAAGAGCAGCAGAGAGCTGCATTGCAGGTTTTACACAGACTGAACCTGCTCTGCTCTCTTCCTGGGATTTGTTTCTTGTTTGTTTTCTCTTGGAGCTTCAGGTCTCAGAGGCCTCAGTAAGTCCACTAAGGCCCATGGGAGGGGAGTTTTCTCTTAGGCTGCTTTTCCTGCAGGCTTGGGCAAACCTGGATGTTAATGAAAAGGGAAATCTGAGGATTCTTCCATCCTTAAGCTGTCCTATCATACCTGGGACAGCAGCCTGTGCACCAAGTGCTGAAGTTGGGCATCTTCTCTCCAAGAATTTCTCCAGTGGGAGATCCACAACAGATTCTGGAGATCCTCCAGTGATTATGGAGAAAATCTGTAAAAACCAGTTTCCATATTTAAGTATCTTGGGTATCTAAACACATGAATGGCATTGAAAACATTTTAATTATGTTTATGACTTGGATTCAGTTTATATTGGTGATTTGGAGTTTTGTTTGCAGAGACTCCAGGGCTCTCTGCAGCCAGGTTTTCAGGTGGGAATTTGAAAAGTGGGATTTGTGTGATCATAAAATATCCTTATTTATTCTGCCCTCAGGCTGCTTGGTTCTTACCCAAGAACCTCAAAGAATGGGAAAAACACCTGCAAATTCAGGCTATACAGAGGCAAACCAGGTAGAAACACATGCAAATCACCTTCAGTGTGTTCAGATTACAAGAGATAACAATCCTGAGCTTGGAATTCTGTGTAGGAATTCTGCAGCCTCCTTACAAAAAGTCCAGATATTAATTTTATGCTCCCAAGGTGTTGGATTTCCATTAGGGATTCAGAGGTGATCTACAGGGTTTTGTCAATGCTCTAAATAAACACTTCATAAATATTTGATGCTGTGACTCAGAAAGGCATGTTATGAAATGTGGCCTCTAGGCTCTGTCCACTGAGAAATTGAAAGCAGCAGTGGAATAAAATTAAATTTTTATATCTTGAAAGATACTATCCAATTATAAAGTGAACATTTTTTAAACTTATACATTTGTAATGGGACTGAATGACTTGCCAAAGCAGAGTTAATCACAACTTTGCAATTTCTGTCTGCATTATCTGTGTGCAAATGAAATTGTGTATTATTCCTCTTAATGGCAAAGGAGAGATTTGTACAGAATTGTTAAATTATACTTCCTCATTTTCATTTCCAAATCATTGTTTCCAGCTTAACCCAGACTAAAATGATCAACATTTTAATCCACTTTTTGCATAGGAGTGAAACAGACCATGAATCTAATTTACAAAGCTGTCTCTCCAACATAAATTACTTGAAGAGCATGGGAGGAACTGGTACCTAATAGTGATGCTACAGTTTGCAGATCTCCTCTTAAGGATTGTTCCAGTGTGCCCAAACCTCTTGAACAACCTCCTTGCTTCTTTGAGCGTTTAAAATAGCTTTAAAATCTTTAGATGGTGCCAAAATGATAAGTGGTGTTAGCTGAAGGTTGTTTTCTTTAAAAGAAAAAACAAGCAAGCACGCCCTAAAAACACTCCACAAAACTGAATAAAAACCCAAACCAAAATGAAAAAGAATTCCTTGAGCTTTCTGGTTTTACTTTTTAACCTGCTGTCTCAAGTCCCCTTTTGATGAGGAATGGGCCAGTGTTGATTGTTCTTGAGACACAACCACAGAAGAGGCACAGAACTGGCCACTGGAACACATTCCCACCCCACTCCTGCAGATTTAGGCCTGGAAAGGAGGATCTTGCCAGAGAAAGACCCACACCCTGCTTTGCTTCCCCTGCCCAGAGCAGCTGAATGGATTATTTGCCTGGGTTTGCTGTTAGTTAGGGTTTTTTTTGCTCTCTTGCTTGTTTGTTTTCAGAGTATTAAATCCTGGAGGCTGCTCCTAGCACCTGGGGACACTCTGGCTGAAATTCCAGCTGGGATGCTGGAACTGAGAGCAGCTGGCACTGGAGCCTGGGTGCAAACAGGGCCTCAGCCCCAGGGCCTGCTCTCCAGCAGGAATGGGGATGGAGGCAATGCAGCCATTCCTCTGCCTGCCTGTCCTGCAGGATTGCATCCTTTAGGACCAATCTGCAAACCTGGAATTGTCTCACTTTGGCTCCCTCAGAACCCTTAGGAGTTTTTGAGATGGTGGCATTTGGGATGAATCAGTTCCCTGGATGAGTAGACCCTGTACCCTCATCCTCCTTGGCTCTGTGGATCCTGAGCATCTAAAAATGACAGAAAATTCAGTGTTTGAAGGGGTTGCATGACACCATAGAACATGAACACATCTTTTTTCCTTTCTTAAAAGGCTCTAAAATAGAAGAAAGGTGGCCTGATGTGGAGTGTTAATGCATAACTACAGAATGTCAGTGACATAAATGCATCATTTTATTCTAATGCTTGTGCAAGTTTTAAATTTCATTAAAATGTCCTGATTCTCTGCTAAAATCTCCAGAGACTTGCTGGTTTCTCAACCTAATCTTCTCTTCAGTGTCTGTTTCTCAGACTTCCCTTTGTGGTTTTTAAAGCTCTCAGTTGCTACCAGTCCATGATTTTTGATACTGAAGTATTTAAATCAGTTTTTCAGAGTATTTTTAGCATCAGGAGCACCTAAAAGAAATGACCATCTGGTTCATTATGTGCAACAAGCAGTGCAAATAACCAAGTGTCAGGGGGAGTATCGTGGAGCTCAACATTCCCAAAGTCTGGGAAATGAGATGGAATGTCAGTTCTGTGCTCTAGGTTGTCAGCTTTGATTTTTGAATGCCATCCTCACTGTCTCTAAGGAGTGCACAGAAATCCAAATCTGACTGAGGGGTAACTCCTGCTGAATGTTTATGTGGAACTGCAGAGCCTGAAATTAAATTTCAGAGTGTGGAAGCTGCCCTGTTACTTTTGAGAAAAGGCTGGTCCTGATGTCAGCTAAAATATTGGAAATCTCATTAGGAATTGATCTGTAACTCTCCCTGCTTTCCAGGGCATGTGAGGAAAGAGGGGAGGTCTGTTTGGAGCAGGGTTTTACCACAAGCCAAAACTCCAAAGAGGGAAATGATTAGATTTATTTTCATAAAGGGATCATTTGATATTGGTACAGCTGATGTGGTATTTTTGGTCTGTTCTGCTGGGCACAAAAAGCAGGAACTCACCTCTGTAGGTGCTGGGCAGCCCTTCACTCATCCAGCTGCTCAGGATTGGCCTTGCCAGGGGTTCCCTGCAGGGCTGGAGCCTCTGTCCCCAGTGGCTGCTGCTGTCCTTCCCCAGCATTCTTTGGCATTATAACCAAACCAGAATTGCTTTCCCCTTCCTCAGATCCACGGTCAGTGAGACTTCCCAGGTTTATCTGTTCCCTGCTCAGAGGGCAGGAGCAGCCTGTGCCACAGCTGCTCTCTGGGTCACCCTGCATGGCTGAGCAGTGTGTGATGGCTGATGGGCCAGACACTCAAACCCTCCTGCTTTCCATTTCTGTGCTACTCTGATGCTCTGCACTTGGAAAAAGATGCTTTTTTCGCAGTTATTTTTCTTATTTTTTACCTCAAAGTTTGCTTTCCATGCAGGCTTGACTTGCTGCTTTCTTATCCTGATATTCCTCACTCGTTTGACACTGCTGGCTCCCACCTGAGTGGTGTTGAAAGCTTGCTGCACTTAATATTGGGGTGAAATAAAAACCAGAAAGGGAAACAGCACTGAAATTATTATAAAATGCATTTTAACATTCATTTGCATTCTCTGTAAAGTAGGTACAGTTGGAAGTGGTTTTTTAAAATGTTTTAATGTAAATATAATAGAGAAGGAAATATTTCTGAGTTTATTTTCTGTGGACTTCTTTAATGTGCACAGACAGGCCCACTGGACTGGACTAACTCTAGCACTGGGAATCAAGTCTCAATTCATCTTTTACAGGACTTTTTCCAAAGTCTCTAAAGTAGTTCTGGACCTGTTTTACAAGTGTGTTGTGAGAGTAGAGCTGGTTTTGGTTTTGGAGCCTAAAGGTCAGGGAAATTTGATTGAATGAACAACTTGTAGACTTGTTACCACAGTAACTGGTGCAGGATCAGCCAGAACTCCATGAGAAGCTTCTTCAGTACTGGAATTTTTGTTGGTCTCTTCTGATTCTTTTGAGAACTTCCAAGGCAATAAAACCACCAGAATCAGTTCCTGTGTTTTTATTCCAAGCATGCCCTGGAATTGGTCTGGCCAGGGTGCATGAACACTGCTGATGCCACCAGTGATTTATCAGTCCTGAGCTGTCTCCAGATCCTCTTTTAAGTCCTAAAATTCTTCTCTGCATAATGATAATTCTGGATAGTATCCATTCTACCCCAGATTTTTGGCTTCTAATGGCATTTATAAGTTCATTATGAAAGTAGATTATGTACTGGATTTTTTTTCAGGTTTGTGTGAGGAAGATCCTCTTGACTCTTCTCCAGTTCTGTTTGATGTCCAGATCATTCTTTTTCAAGCTGCCAAGGCTGGTCCATGCCAAGGTGTTGGACACCTCAGCTCTTCATCAGCTGTGCCCTGCCCACAGCTCTGGGCCAGATTTTCCTCTGAAAAGAACATGTTGTTCTTCCATGGAGCTGGGGAGTTTAATCCCCAAAAAGGAGATTGCACAGAAGCAACATTTAACATTTACTAAAGATAAAAAACATTCATTTGGTTCCAGCACCTCTTTGCCCCATCACCAAGGGCTGAGCTGTGGCAGTGTCTGACTCAGAAACCAGAACAGCATCCTACACACCCTGCTTTAGGTTGCACAGTTACAGCCAGCCCCTGCCAGCATTTTGTAAATCACTCATCATTCATTTGGTTGTTCTCCAGAGCACCCAGAACCCCCTCCATACCAGCAGTTACAGTCACTCTCCTGTGTTTGCCTGGAGATATCTATTTTCTGCTTGGGGCTGCCATTACTTTTACTTTTGCTGCCATATTTCTGTGTTTCTCTAGCTGTCCAGTCTCTTTCTGACCACACATAAAGGTCTTTTTATTGTGGTTTGTTTGGTTTTTTTGTTTTGTTTTGTTTTACTGACACCAGGCCTAGCTTTTACAACATTTGAAAATCAGTGTGCAAATGGAACAAGCTGTTTCTTGTTTCCCACTATCCCAGGTTGCCCAAAATTTTGCCCTCAGGGTAGATGTCACCTTGTCCTTCCAACACCCTAACCCAGCCTAGAACAGGGCTTTTGCCAGGTTATACCCAGTGCATTTACACTAACAACCATTTGTTTGCCCTGCTCTTTACTCACAATCAAAACCCAATTACAATTGTGCCACCACACTAATTAGAAGCTGAATCAGAAATGCTTTATATTCATATTCAGAGCTGGTCTTTCTCATCCTATCAAAGTAAAAATGGAGTATCTTTCTTACTGCTCCTTTGCCAGCAGCTCTCTGGGAAGTTCTGCTGTCCTTTGCCTCATTTGATATTCTGTTCCAGTATCTGCACAATTAAATTCAGGTTTTAGAGAAAACCTCTTGTGTAAAAAGTAAGCATTTCCATTAGCTGCTGCATAATTTTGCACTGCAGTTTTATGGGCAGGGGCTGCACATACCATTAGCATATTTTTGATTGCTTCTGTATTAGAAAAAAATCCAGCTGTGAGTAAACTCATTTGTTTATAAGTATTTTTTTTTGGAAGATGTCACCAGCACCCAACCTCCTACTTTGCATTATTTATCTTGGTGTTTTCACCTAGAAAATTTAATCTTCTAATAACAGTAAGTATTGCTTACATCTGGCTTTCTGTAATTTTCTCCTGCATTCTCCAGGTTCACAGTAGAACAGGAAATTGATCTGAAGGATGTCTGGAGAGGTCTGGGAATTACAGAGCTGTTCAGCAGCAGTGCTGACCTCACTGCCATGTCTGGTAAGAACTTCTTGTCTTGTCTCTCAAGGTAGATGAGGAAATACATTTTTCACCCGGGAAAGTTCACTCTGAGTGTTTCAGAGCTGAGGCTCACTGGGAATGGAGACAAAGTGTGAGCTCCTGCCAGAGGCAGCAGTGCAGGGCTGCAGTGCCTGGCTGGCAGATGGGATTCACACCCCAGGAGGGTCACTCTGGGTCTCCAGTGCTGTTTGTTCCCTGCAGGAGGCGCATTAAGCTGTTGCACAATTAATTCCTCTCCCCAGATACCTGGAAGCAGCAGGGGAAGGAAGAGTTTGGAGATAAAAGCAGTTTAGTCACAAATACCACCTGTGTTCAACAGCAGTTTAAATATCCAATACCTTTAAAAATCCATGTGGAAATGAGATATTTATGTTTTTAATACATCCTGAAGCTGTTCAAAGAGTCACAGGATGGGGTGGGTTGGAGCAGACCTTAAAGAAATCTCATTGCACCCCCTGCTGTGGGCAGGGACACCTTCCACTATCCTGATTCCATCCAGCCTGGCCTTGGACACTTCCAGGGATCCAGGGGCAGCCACAGCCACTCTGTACTGAGGTGACACCACACCTCTGTGATTTTTGGGGGTTTTTAGCTCCATGAGTTCCTCCCCAGCCATGCAGGTAGGTCCTTAGCAGGTGGGAAATCCCTGTGCTACATTGTCTGCCCCTGGCACAATCACACCTGTGTGCCTTGGCCCAAACACTGCTAACAAAGGCAAACTTCCCCCCACGTTCACAGAGGAGTGTTGGTGATGTCCACATCCTTCCATTTCTGCTAAATTTGAAATATTCTTTATAGTGTATCATGTAGCTTATTCCCCTGGTTTGCCTCTTTCACTTTTCCAGTGGAACTGGGGAAAAGCTGCCCTTAGCTAATATGAAAAGAGCTGAAATAAATGAAAACCCCCTTTTTCAAAGAAATAGCATTTTTCTGAAGAAAAACACCTTCAATTTCTCTGCCAGCACAAAGAAAAGGCAGCTTCCCACTAAATTCTGGTCTATTTATAGGAAATTATTTACTTGAGAAAAAGCTCCAAGGGGGATGGAAAATGCACAGGGAGCCACAAAGGCAGCACCTGGCTTTTATTTAATTCCATCTAAAATTCATTTAAATATCAGGGACATCTGCTTATCAAGAGAATGGCAGAAAGAATCACGTACCTGTGTCTTAATCCTTGTGACTAATGATTTGTTGAAAGTTTGATATTTCTGACAATTGTACTGTACCAAATCCAAACACCACATTCTGCATGACTGAATTAACTCCTCTGCCATTTAATGATTTACTTGTTACTTAAGTACAGAGCAGTGTGTAGAGAAAATCCATGAGTTTTACTGTAGCTTTCCTGCTTTTCACTGAAAATGGGTTGTTCCACCTTGGCATGAAAATGTTATTTGTAAATTAAGGATGAAAAAACGATTTTGAAGTAATGCCTTCAGTGAAAACCCCACAGTTGATGCTGTCTAAATGAAGTTTTAAGTAATTAAAATACTTCTTTCTAATGTTCATCATTTAAAATATGGATGGAGGAAGGGAAAAGCAAATGAAAGGAAATGATTTAAAGCTGACTTTTACAGACACCTGAATGGGGTATCAGGTAGCAGGGAAGTGGAAGTTTATCTGCATCTCAGGGTCAGCCCTCTAGAAAATCTGGCACTTCATGAGGCCTTGAATGCAGATATTTCAACAAAAGCTTTAACTGGACACTTAATTTAGGAAGATATAAATCAAAATAAATCTAAAGAGTTTTTTTGAGAAATTTGGTTGCATTTAAAAATCCTCTCCTCCTCCTGTGCTGTTGCTCTGCCAGGGAAAGTCTCCTGAAATTTCAGCAGCCACCCTAATCCTGCCATCAGATGCAGGCAGATTGGTGAGCTCAGCAAAATTCTCTGTGGCTTTAGTGGATGCCAACCAAATTGCAGGATTATTTTTCAATATTCAGATTTTTTTGCTGTTTCCCCTCAATCTGAAGAATGGAAGCAGAAGGAGCAGCTTCACCTTCTGGAACGTCTGAGCAGCCAAAGAGGAGGTGTTAATCCAGGTGCACTGTTCAGATGCTGCTCCCTTGCAGAAATCAGGTTCTTTGACAATTGCCCACAGATGAGTAGGAGGACATTCCTGTTGGGCTGTCAGCTCTCCTGGATTCTGACTCTCACTTTCAGAAAAGACTCTGACAATATTTACTTGCATCTGATTCCATCAAGTGTCCAAAAGAACCTTGAAACAACTTCTGCTATTTGAGACATCAGCATTGTGATTTTATCATATCACAGAAATTTGCTGCTTGAGTGTTCTAGCAGCTCTCAAGACTTAGCATTGAACTAATTTCAGTACAAAACCTTCCCTTCTCCTTCAAATGGTTACAATATTTCTGGCTGTTTTATAGAGCCTTAAAAGCAGCTGCTTTTAATGCAAGGTGACCTGGGTGACAGTGAGCAATGAAGGAATCTCAGTGACATCCTTTCCCAATATGAAGTAATTAGAAGAGCATCAGCCCAGTAAATAACTCTTGGAAGTCTTGACTGACATCCATATAATTTTTCTGGGACAGCCTAAGCAGGAAGAGCCAATAAACCCACATGGTATTTTTTTAAAAATGAGACTGGCAGAGCAGCCAGTTGGCAGCTGAGTGGGAGTTTGCAGACATATGGAGAGTAGTGACAAATGAAGTGTGGTGCCAGCAGAGTCGTGCTCATTAGGGGGCAGCTCCAGCTCCCTCCCACTCCCAGGGGTCAGCCTTCCTGCACAAAGCTGAAACTTTGGCACCAAACCCCCAGGGGACTTCCCTGAGATGTTCACAACCAAGTCAGCTTGGTTCTCGTGGAAATCCACGTTCAGAGAAGCTCCTGGGGAGAAATGAGGTGGTGGGAGATGCTCAGGTGAGCCCCACCGTGTCCCCTGTGAAAGCCAAGGGAAGGTGGACAGTCCTGAGGAGATGGGGCTGAGCCAGGGATGTGACAGGCACAACCTGGATCAAAGGAAAGGCTGCCTGAACTCTCAGGGACAGCATTATGCTTTCACAGGCAAACAGATCCATTCACTGCAGGGAGAGATGAATGAGAAGGATGTGATAGTAGCAATATAAAGAGAAGAATCTAGAGAAGGTAATTTGGGATGTGGAATTGCTCTTTTCATCATCCAAGGACAAAGATATCCAATGAAGTGAAAGGCAACAAATGGAAAACAAATAGAAAGTGCTTCTCTCATGAAAAACTTAACCACAGGGATCTTTGCTGGGTGCTCCTTGAGATTGGCAGGACTGAAAGAAATGAAATTGCTCCAGAGCAATCAGAACTCTCAATACTACATTGAATTAAGGCACTCTGTGTATGGAAACTTGGGTCAGGGTATAAGGGGTGAGAGGATATTTTTCTCTTGGGAATTGTGCTGCAGTTTTCATCCACAGAGCTTTTTGTATCTTCTGAAGCAACAGTTCCAGAGCTGGTGCAGTGGGCTGGGCTGTACTGATCTCATCTGCAGAGGCACTTCTTTGTGTTCCTGTCAACTTAAAATGTTGGGTTTAATACTCAGTTTAATACTCAGTTTTTAATACTAAGGTTTTTATACTCAGTTTTAAGATTTTAACACTTTTAATACTGAAAGCATTGACAGGTGGGCAACCTTTTATACCCGATGGCAAATGCTGGCAGGGTTTGTGCTCTCAGAATTGGGGGCTCTGAGCCCATCAGGTGGAGCCCAATCTTCTGAGGTGCTATTTCTCATCAGGAATACACTTGGAGTTCCATGAGCACCACCAAACCATGCAAAATAAAGCACTGGGAGTGAAAATGTGGAATATTTCTGTGAATATTACAGGGCACAGGATCAGGCTTCAGTGCTGCAGTAATAAAGAATTGATTGAGATTAGGCTAAGTGAGAGTTTCCTCGTTATTGAACATAAAAATGTACTTGGATTTAAGATTTTTTCTTAATGTTAAAGACAAGTGGGTTCTGCATGTCCCATGGTCCAAAGGAACAGGGTGGAAACTCAATCTCAGCTTGCAGGACAGCTTTGCTGAAGGCTTGGGACTGAAGTCTAGAGCTGGTACCAGTTTTAGCAGCCCCATCTCTGTTTTATTACACACAGTCCCAGAGGGGACTGTGGGCCTTTGGTTGGTGTGATTGAAGTGCAGCAGCTGAACTGGGAGGTTTAATTCAGTGCTGAGTGTACAGAGCAGCAAATGAGATCTGCTGGGAAAAGACTTCTCCAGCTGCTGCTCCTCGTGGCTTTGATATTACAGCCCCTGAGTATTCCAATGGAGCTGATCCTTCAGCATCCAGCAAAAACCAGTGAAACATCCACTGGCTTCAGCAGGAGCAGGCTGGGACTGAAATGAAAATACTGACAAAGGATGGGAAACAAACAAGAGTGAGAAGAACTAGCTCTGTGGTGGTTCTTGCAATAAATATTTATATTCAGCTTCTCGTAAATATAATAGAAGAAAGAAAAAACCTCATTTTCCTGGAGGAAGTCTGTGTTGTACCTGGTGCAGAAATGATTTTTTTTATATCCAAGCATTTGCCTATAATGTCATAATCCTTCTTGCCACTAATTGTATTTAAAATCCTGTGTCCAAGGGCTGTTTTTACTCTCTCTGCTGTACTGGGCTCTGGGCAGTCCTGGGTTATTTTGATATCCATGGTGGAGGAGAGCACTACAAATCTGAGTGGGGTAAATGGTGCTGTTGAAAGCTATTGGCAGAAGGTGTTTTAATGCAAGAAAGCTGCTCCCCTTCCCTGCCTGGTGTAGAAGGTGGATAATTGTGTTGGGTTTTTGGGTTTTGGCAGTGTTTGGGGTGGGTTCTTTAAATGCTTCAATCTTATTGTTGAGCTGCTTGAAATATGTTCCCCTTTCCTCTGCAGATAACAAGGAACTTTACCTTGCAAAGGCATTTCACAAGGCATTTCTAGAAGTTAATGAGGAAGGATCAGAAGCTGCTGCTGCCTCAGGTACCTGACTGAAAAGCAGAATTAAATCAAATGTCTGGGTGTTCTGTGCTAATTAATTTTTTACAACTGATTTGCTGTACAGACAGGAAAGCTAAATAGCAGCATGGAGACACAGCATAGCAAGTGTGCTGCTTGCAGAAGAGAATTCTGCAAATCACAAGTGTTACCATTTTTGTAACACGTTTTACAAAGAATTTTGAGCATCCTGTGAAAAGCCTCTTGGTTTTCTTCCTGATTGTCAGGAGAGTACAGACTGCAATTTATGTTTCCTTTATGGAAGCTGAGCATTCATCATTTTTTACCTGCTAATTGAGATGGTCAGAGGCATTTGATCCAGGAGAGTTAGAAGGAGATGAGGGCTCTTGTGGCAGCTGCATTTTAATAAGCTCATATTCAGAGACACAAGGTGGGAAGTGCTGAATGCACAACCAGAGCTGCCCCCTGTTAATGCTGGGGGCAGCTGCTTGGTTTACCTGATTGTCTGCACTGAATAAGTTCCATTTGTTGCCCATGGGTATCATTAGGTAATTTCTAATTGCCTCTACTTTGCCAGTCTTTGAGGAAAGGAAGAATTACTTGCCAGGTCTGGGTTGAATTGTGCCCTCCTGTCTCCATGGACATGCTCCATATGAACAGTGGAGTGAAAAATTAGAAGGAAATGAAACAATGGGAATTAGCAATAATATCCTGGAGAAATCCATGCACCTCCAAATGAAAATAACAAAGGGCCAAATTCTGCCTGATTGACTGTTCATTTTACCTTCAGCTCTGCATTATTTAAAAATGCCAGCCAAAAGCTGCAGGACCAGCCTATTTAATTTTTGCACATTCCCTGGTTATTGAGGGTTCTCTGCACTGTGTAAAACAGGTCAGCAGTGCTGGTTCATGCAGTGCCCTTCCCTCGGTGAGAGAGCAGCACTCATAACTCTTCTGAAGGTTCTGGAACTTAAAATTTATATGCTGCTCCCTCAGCCTGGGAAATTGCAGCACTCTGCATTGTTAATCATTCTTAAAGCCAGAATAGGCAATTACTCTGCAGGTCTCTTTCCCTTTCAGGGAATATTTTCCTGCTATTTTTTGGTGTATTTTTGAGTGTGGGACATGAGTGGCTGCACCAAGGTCTCTGCTGAAGAGCAGGAGGAAGGGCAGAGCTTTTGACAAGTTGCCTGTGTTCTGTTTCTTCTAGGAATGATTGCCATCAGCAGAATGGCAGTGCTCTATCCCCAAGTCATAGTGGACCATCCCTTCTTCTTTTTGGTCAGAAACAGAAGAACAGGTGAGAATATTGCAGACTTCTCTGAGTTTTTCACAGCACATCCTCAAGCAGCCAAAGGAAAATTCCATGTTTTGACCGATGGACTGGGCTTGTATTATGAATTTCCCTTAGTTTGTTTTAAAATACCAAATACTGAAAGACTCACCTTTTCCATGGCCCCGAATCTTCCTCCAAATAAAACACCATCATCTGACAGAACCCTGAAAACCACTCACAGGAAAGAAAAATTCACCATTTGTGTTGTGAGAACAGAGTGTTACTGCCCTGAGTATCCATAATCATTGCACTCCCTGAGAGCTTGGCTGCAGTCAGACCAGGGAAATATGTTCCCAGTACAAATGATTTGCATAATGGAGGGACATTACAGCTGGGAATGATTCTGTTGTGCTCTCCAAGAGCTCTGTGGCAGGTGAGGGCTGAGAGCAGCACTCACCAGCAAAGGGGCAAGGATTCAGTAATTCTTGTGCTTGTAATTGGTTGTAATGATGTGGATGTGACTGGGTGATCAAACACTGCTGTGCACCCACAGAGTTTCTGTGGGTCTGTGTCTGTCTCCCACCACAGGAGCAGTGTTTAGGAAACCTTTCAGTGGCAGTGAGGTTTGTTCTGGTTAGGTAGAGTCACTTGGGGGGCTTCATTCAAGCACAGCACTGAACGAGCCACTGAGAAGAGAATAAACTCCATCACAGCTGAATCCAGGCCAGCAAGGCATGAGGCCAACTCTTAACCAGAATAAAATTGAATATTCTGACTGTTGTAGACACATTAGACAGAAAAATATCTGGAGGAAGGTATCCAGCCTTTATTGCTGCCCAATATCCAAAATCTCCTCAAAAAGAAAAGTTCAGATCAGGACAGAGTGGAACTTGGTGGCTTTGGGGCAGTTCTCAAAATTGCAGAACCCTTATTGTGTGTGGAAAGAGGAGTTGCCAACAACTGTAGCTAGAGCCTCAAAGTTTGTTACTAATCCAGCAATCTGAGGTTGGAAACCTTTGGAAAAAAATCCTGTTGGTTGCCCTTTGTCTCCAGACAAGCCCAAGTGCTCAGGTTTGGTTGGTGCCTTCAGACAGGGCTCCTGAGCCATTCCCTGTGCCAGGTTCTGGGACATTTGTTCCTGTACCAATCACACAGCCCTGCTCTCGAGGTTATTGTTGGTATTCATCATCTTAAATCCTCAGCTTCTGCTTCTGACACCTTTCCCTCCCCTCGCTGTCTCCGCAGGTACCGTGTTATTCATGGGCAGGGTAATGCACCCTGAGGCAATGAATTCCAGCGGCCATGACTTTGAAAAGCTTTAACTGCCACCAGCTACCAAAAGGAGGAGATAAGCACATAAAGTTTGAAGTTAATATATTTAAGGTTTGCTGTGTTTTCCCCCAAGATACTGTTTCAAAACGCTTTCGGATCTAACTGTGTGCAAGTCAGTTCCCAGAGGAAAGCTTACAGTATTAAAGTAATGGTTCTGTTTCTGTCATTGTGATTGCTGTGTCCTTAAAATAAAATTGTGTACATGTCAACAATTGTTTCTCGTTCTAGTGAGTTGTAAAGCAGAAAACTGCAAATCCATTATTTGTAATTTTTTTACAGTCCAAAGACTGACTTGATCAATGAGACAGGAGCAGAATGTGTGCAGCTCTGAATAATGCAGATGGCACAGCTTGGTGGGCATTGCCAGAGCTGAAGAAGCACATGTGGACACTGTGATCTCATCCTGTCCTGGCAGGGCAGGGCCACCACAGCCCGTGGGGCCCTGCCGGAGCAGACAAAGTGGAACAAACTGAGCCGAGTGGATTTGACTCTCTGACTGTGCTAGACTTTGTGTGAACTCTCCCACGTGATCCTCAAGTGCTGCTTTTTTCTGGCTGCTCCTGCATGTGACTCTCCACTGACCTCCCCTAAGTGTTGATGCCAATAAAACCCGACCGCATGAATATTTGAGACCTGTCAGTGTAGAAAGCTCTGTGTGTGACTGAAGTAAAGGAGTTCAGTAGTCATGACATTTGTGTGGATATATTTTTTCTCCCCCACAGCAGTTCTACTCTTCAATATCTCATTTCAGGGCTTTAAAATGTTCTTTCTCCAAAAAAAAAAAAACAACACCCCAACCTTATTTTAAGGGTCTAAAAATGTTCTGTTCATAAATAAATATCTAAAGAAACAACATCATCCTTTTCATTTCCTAACTTTTTCTTGAGAATAGACTGACAGAGAGGAGAATGACATATAGCACAAGGAAATATTAGCAGGGGACTTAGCTGGAGTTTCCATTTGGAAGAGGAGGAGCAGTACCCACTGTCAGCAGAGAGACATACAATTATTTCCTCCCTCATTGTGCAAAATACAAAAAGAACAGAGGTTATTAAAAAGGTGAGAGAGAATAGGAGAAAAGAAGGGAGGGACTCCTTTGAAACAGATCATAAATACAAACCTTTGGATAATAAATGGGTTTTTCTCAGTCAATAGGAGTTTTCTCTTTGGAATTCTATGGGAACAAATGCATTTTGGCTGAAGTGCAGTGACAGGCTTCCCTGGCATTCACTCACTTCAGAACAGCAGAGATATTGCTCCCAAAGTTGGTCATGCAAGGAGAACTTCCCAAATCTGACGTGTTGTTCTCTATTTCTGCTGCTGGTGCAGCTCCTGCCAGGCTGTGAGTGATGCTCTCCGGGCAGGCAGGGAGTGCTCCCTGCAGAAAAAGGCATCTGAGCACTTTTCCAGCCCTGCCTCCCTGAACTGTTTCACTAATGGGGTTCCTGAGTGTGTTGCTGGTGTTCATTACCTTTCTCTGTTATAGTCTGGACTGGCTAAGACAGCTTTTGTATTCAAATTCAGATGAAAATGGTAATTTTAGGTTTGTGTAGCTAAAAATGTTATGCTGGGGAGGGGAGAGGGAGTGCTGCTCAGAGGGAACAGGGGCTAATTTTACCCAGAGCTGTCACACTGTAGGTAAAATGAGCTTTGATGTGGGTTACACAAGGGCTGGTTCTTCACATTTAAACAGCTCTGTGGACATCCCCTCATGTCTGTAAAAGTCAGCACATGCTGAGGATCTCCTGTGGGTTTCATCTTAGGGGAGCCTGGTTTTTAAGCTTTTGGAGATTTTGAAGATTTTTTTTTTTTCAGGCTAATTTTTGTGGTGTTCACTCTGACTGAGAAAGACGTGAGGAACCTTCAGTCATGTTCATTTTCACCAAAAGTTCTTCCTGACCAATTTTGTCTTTCCTTTGCATCAGTTCCTTGCAACATACACATTCCTTACCAAGGGAAGGGCTGAGCTAAAGCTTTGGCTTTTTGGAAGGACAGCTGCCAGGCAGAAGTGTTTATAGAGGTTATCAGGCAAATGCACAGAATTCCCCTGCAGCTGGATTGAGCAAAACTACAAAGCAGAATCACAAATTCCAAATCAAATTCCCAGAATTGCCTGAGTGGGCACATAGGAGAACCGGCAGGAACAGAAATGCAAACACTTGGGATTTCACTTGCTGCTCTCCCAGGCCTTACAGATACAAAATAACCTATTTCTGTGTCTTGAAAATTGAGAATTACCTGGTTTGCAACAACATGAATTGATTTATTCCCACAGTTTTCAGTAGCAATAATATCTTAAGTATTGCTGCCAGTTAATGAGTATATGAATGCTGTTCCTTGATGGTTTTTACCCCACATTTTGTGTAATGTTCCTTTCAAAGATGCTTTTTTCACCACAAAAACAGCAAAATCATTTTTTTAAAGTCTTTTTTTTTTAGTAGGAGGAATTAGTAGATGAGTAGCTGATCTATGAGTTTAGGTGTATAGTCTTCAATTTAAAACTGATTTGTGTTGGAGGCTCTATCAGAAAATAAATCACTGAAAGTTCTCTGGTTGTGCTGATGAAGTGCCCATGGAGTGACAGTGCTGAGCTCCTGTGGGGGGCAGCTGGAGCTGAGGTGCAGTTCCCTGATGGGATCCCAGCTTCTCTTCCTTGCACACATCCTGGGGTCCAGCTGGGAAAGCTTCTCAGAGCTGCCCTTGGAAAGGTTTTCCCCAAGAATCCTTTCAGCAGTGCTGCTGAAGATGTATTTGACTGCTGGGATCCCACTTGTACGTGACCTCGAACACCTGAGTGTTTTAGTAGGGTCTGTGTTCAACCAAAATTTGTCACGTTGTGTGAGTTACAATGGGTTTGTTGCTGTTCCAAGCACGAATTTTCCCTTTCCTTCCACAAGCCTTGAGAGTGGCAGAGTGAGTTTTTGTATCAGTGTGTGGGAATCGAGCTCATGAGATTCCTCAAAGAAATCAGATCTTGGTGTTACACCAGAGACAAACAACCCCAAACTTAGTCAAGGCTCTTCTGGCTAATTTTTATTTGTCACTGGTGGACAGAAGAAGAAACCACAAGATGTCACTCTATCCTAAGGAGCTGGGAAGGACTTTCCTTTTGACAGGAATCCTGTGGGAGTGCAAAGCTGCATATCCTGGATAGAGCTCAAGTACAGGTAGATCTCAGCACAGTTAATGAGAGATGCTGAGTTTGGAGCATAATTAGCCCCAGGTTCCCGGGATTAACAACCACAAGGGAGGGGAACAAGCCCCCACATACCTGCTTTGTGTTGCAAACCCGGCTGGGGTTCTTGGTAAGGGATTGCTGGAGGAAGTTCATTGCTCCCAGGGGAATTTTTGTCCTGCATGATGTGTGCTTGGTGTGGGGTGAGAGAAGAGGAATGGGTCGTTCTCTCACCTGTCCCCATGAACAGCCCCAGAGCTGTGCTGGGGTTATTTCAGAGAGCCACTGCCACAACAGGACCCAGAATGTCTTTTCTACCAGAGGAAAATAAATGGGATTGACTCAGGGATGTGCTGGGCCTATTCTGCTGTTCTCTTTTGATTGCCTCTTAAATCCCTTCCCTTCCCTTCCCTTCCCTTCCCAAACCTTCCCAAACCTTCCCAAACCTTCCCTTCCCAAACCTTCCCTTCCCTTCCCAAACCTTCCCTTCCCAAACCTTCCCTTCCCCCTTACACACTCCCTGGAATTCCCGCAGATTCCCTGGCACTCTGGGGTTCCACCACTGTCGGGATTCTCCCTGCCTGGGGAGGAGGCAATATTGTTCCTACAAGGATTTTCCTAAAATGCCCATGAAGCCTACACCAAAAGTGGTGTTTACCAGCTCATTCTTGAGTGGCTCCCGTGCCTTTTATCGGGCAATCCTTGCCTTTGTGGGGAACAGGAATACACGGATTAGAAAGAGGTGGATGAGGGATCCCCACACCCCGGTGTCAGGGAGGAGGAAAGCAGTGCCTTGGTGGCTCAGATAACACCAGCAAGGAGCTGGCACCCCTGGCGAGCTGCTCGGCATCTCCGGGCACAGCTGGGCAGGAATTGGGCATTCATTGATCTTGGATCGCTGGCTGGAGTTCCCACGGGGTTTGGATCCGGCTGCTGCACTTCCCGGGGTCCAGACTCGCTGGGACCTCTGTGCGCTGCTTCAGCAGCTCCTTGGGCTCCCAGCTGGGCTGGCCAAGGGCTGTGAAACCCAGTTCCACATGAGAGACCATCCTCAATGCACACGGCGACACTTTGAAACTCATTAACACTCTGCATCTGTCTTCTCAAATGACGTTCTTTTCATACAGCGCTGCCTTCCAGCTGCATCCACGGAAAGGTTTTTTCTTTTCCACTTCACAGCACTAATTAGAAGCCCAAGCCGTGGGCCAGTTGCTGTAGGCATTAGGCAAAGTGAATGAAAAGCTGGGCAGAAGTGAAGGATTAAAACGCAGCTGGAATTGCAGTTTACAGACAATAGCTGTGAACAGTCCGGGCTGAGAGGCTGAGGAAGGACATCGGGCTCACTCTGGCAGGCAGGTAAATGGAGAAAGGAGGAAAAGATAAATGTAGGAGCCCAGATACAGATATTGATTGTAAAATTCTAGGTCTGCAAGGAGCTGGCTGAGGAAAGAATTGGAATTGTTCCTGCAGCTCAGGGATTGAGCCCATTGCCTGGGTTTTTATCTTTTCAGCCACACTGACTCACAATAGGAATGGAGTCTCAGGTGTGACCCGGGCTTTAGTGATAACAAGTTGTTTTACTGACTCTCATAAACACACGGCCTCCCTGTGGAAGAGTGATCTTTTTGGACAAACTGAGGGAAAATTCCCACAGAAAAAATATTCTCTGTTTGTGTAGAAATGCTTTTAAGAAAGGAAGGAGACAGATACAGAGGAAATCTGGGATGTGTCTAAATCGTGTTTTTAGTGTTGCCATTAAGGGGTTGGAATTGCCCATGGAAAAAAGAGCTTCAACCACTCCTTCAAATATTCTAATGATTCCACAAGAGTTTGAAGCCAGTCATAGCTTTTTACTCTATTTACAGATATTTGTTAAAAGTCACGTTTTAAACCCAAGCTGGAATCCCTGCAGGTGGTAACTGGGTGATAATTTTGCCTGAGCAGAGTGAATGAAATACATTAAAAGATGATAAGAAATAAAAGATATCAGGAAATCCCTCTTGCCCTGAAACCTGTAAGGATCACACTCTGGACAATGCCAAATCTCAGTGGTCACCAGTGTGGCACAAAAAGTCTGTTTATTTGGGGCTTTTGCCATTGTCAGTGTATTTTGTAAATGCATGTTTCTAAAGGCATAGCTTGACACAGGAATAATANCCTTTGTGTGTTTTGTAAATGCATGTTTCTAAAAGCAGCAGCCAAAAAGTCAGCATAGCTTGACACAGGAATAATAACATTTCTGAAGTTTATTACAAGACAAATACTGTCTCAAAATTCTTTGGCTCTGCTGGGAGATGTTTTTGGGCCAGGCTGCAGCCTGGAATCCCCAGTGTGTAGTGGCAGTGTGTCATTTTCCAGGAGCAGGACTGTGTAAGGCTCTCCTGCCAACTCCAAACCAAGGATGTGTCTTCATCAGCTGAGCTGCTTTTGGCAGGACACTTGGAGCGAGCTCAGCTCCAAGGTCTCTTCCAACCCAAACCATTCTGTGATTCTGTGATTCTATCAAAGCCCTCAGCAGAATCCAGAGAGGTAAAAAAGGCCAGTTCTGCTGCTGCTGCCTGGCTTACATCTGTCTCCATCGATTTTTCCTTCACAGAATTTTCTCCTTGGTCCACACAAAAAAGAAAATCAGAGACAATGTGCTCCAGTTTATAAACTCACTTCAGATTTCTTGATCAGAAATCATTTGTGAATCATCCCCATATTTCAGAGCCACTCTTACTGCTGCAGTTCCATGGGGAGCAAGGTGACCAGGCTGACTGGAGTGATTTTAATTCATTTATTTTCCAGTGTCATTCCACATTTAACGTGCATGTACTTACAGATAAAAGTGTTCTGACAGGTGATCTCTTAATCAGTGAGATTCTGAATCTTCACACACGTGGGACAGAGAGTTTGGGACCATGAGCAGAGCAGCCTGGGGTCAGCCCTGCAGAAAGGCAGAGATGTCAGCAGCTCTGCTGAGCACATCCAGGCACACCATCCTGAGGGAGAGGGGCAGTGAGCTCTGAGCAGGAATTAGGGAGTTTCTAGTTCCATGGCCTTAAATGCTTCAATCCAGCATTTAAGGATTGAAATGCTTACATCCTGTGAGGAGTATTAATTTTAGAGCAAAGAGCATCATCAGGAAAAGCTGCGTTGTCATCTGCAGCCTGTTCCAAATCCCTCTGGGGTCCATCATAAAAAGATTGCCATTACTTTCAGGCAGTTCTGGGCCCTGGGCAGGTTTCTCTTAGGCTGTGCCCTGAAGCCTGAGTTCAAAGAACTGGCTGGGAACTGACACACCAGGGGGGGGTTGTGACTAGAAAAATTTTACCAAATTTTGCCCAATTTTGCCTAATTTGCAAAAATTACTTTAGGACACTTAGCTGAAAATATGAAAAGGGCTTCTAATCACAGTGTTCCTACAGAAAAACAGGTGAAGACTGCATGCCTGTAAGATGTAGAGTTTAGAAATTTGCATTTGTCTGTGTACACACACACATTAAATGTGGATGTGTTATGGGAACCACATATCCTGTTATTATTTTGCTATTAGAACCAAGCAAAACTGAAGCCATTCCTGCATGAATCCATGAGATAATGCAGTGCAAAAATAGTGAAGCCACTCTGTGCCTCTTGCTTTAGAGGCTGGAGGACTTTTCCTTGGTGCAGGATGCCTGTAATGGAATAAAAAGGTTCTTTCCCTTTCTCAGTCACTACCTTGGCTGGGTTCCTCTCTTTCAGTACCCCAAGTTAAATGATGAATTCTGGCCTCTTGAGACTGATGGCAGCAAATTCCTCTGCCTGCAACCACTGCATAGGGAATTCACCAAGTTCATGGGAGCAGACAGATGAAGGCAGAGGGCTCTGGGGAAATAAAGGGATATCAGTGTTTAACAGGAGGGGCAGAGGCAAAGCCCCCCAGCCACTGAGGGCCCTGAAGAGGAGCCACAGCCCCTGTGGGAGCAGCTGGCAGAGCTCTCCTGGTAGAATTGATAGAATTGCTTTGGTATTTTCTAGCTAGAACAAATTTCCAGTAGATTTATTGGCAGTGCACTGAGTGTCTTGAGCACAAGTTAATTCAGGCTCTCCTAGCCTTGATAACACTTGCTCAAAATATGCTTCCTCCTGTGGATGACAAGAGTACAGAGATTATATTTTGATAGTTCCATGGCAAGTGACTTCCAAAAAGCAACAGAGAAGGCTATTTTTCAGAAGGGCCATTAACCAGCTGGCAGCCTGTTTTCCACCCTTCATGGCAAGCATGATAATCTGAACAGCATTCAGGAGCAAGGCTGATCAAAGTCTTTGCTGCTTTCCCAGGAAATGCATCCTGATGACTCCACAGAGAAAGATTTTCAAGTGGAAAGGTTGTTTTACATTTCCATCTCCCTCAGTGCTGCAAAGCCTGGCTTATTTTTTAGGGTTTCTGTGCAAAGCCATTTTTTTCCCCGCTAGAGCTTGAGGAGTATTAATTTTGCAAGTGTGTTCACGTTCAGCACAGATATCTGAAGGCACCATCTGATAAACCAAGGGGTATCTGTGACAGCCTCGTGCTTTTGTGTGTCATGGCAATGCTGCCTTCAGCTGCTGTAACACTATCTAAACCTGCACAGACACAGCAGCTTGGGCTCAGCCCTACCCAGCTGGCAGAGCAGATAAAATCAGTATTTATTCCTGGTCTCAATCTCAGAACTCCACCAGCACCTTGCTGTTCAAACTCTGCCCCAATGGGGCAAAGGGAAATGCTCCTTTCCCAGCTGGTCACATCTGGGAGCCCAAGGGAGGTGCTGGCTCTGCTGTGAGGATGGTTCCCCTTCTGCCCTCCCCTGGCAATCCCTGGCTGGAATTTGGGACAATCCAGGGCTGTGTTTCCTTCCTGTGGCAGGGCACAGCAGAGGGAAGGGGATGAGGATGAGGGGTTTGAGCCCAGGGTGCAGCTGGGGCTGTTCCAGGGCTCTGAACTGGGCTCTGCTCTGCCCCTTCGGCTGCATCCCAAGGGCCCCATTCCCCAGAAAACAGCTTGGAACAGACAGGGTGACCCTCAGGGTGAGTGGCCAGCAGGGACAGCTGGCCTGATGCCCTGCTAGCAGGAATGGGAGAATCTGGGAACTGGAGAACCCAGGAATGGGGAACTCCTTCTGGTTTGGCTCTGGGCTAAGGTCCCTGCCCTCATACACTCCTGTCATGTCTCTCATGCTGAAAATGGGAACAATATGATGCTGAAAATTGCTGACTGTAAAACAAGATTAAGGCTGATGTGCAGGACAGGCCCTGTCCCAACCTGCTGGCCAAATCCCCCACTGGCCAAATCCCCCAGTGCCTGCCTGGGCCAAAGGACCAGCGGATTTATGCGGCAGGAAAATCCAGCGAACAACCAGAGCATTCCAGAACAAGCTGACAAATCTGCAGCACTTGGGAGCAGCAGCTGATGCTCCCTCAGAGATGTAACACGATTCCTATAATCACAGAAATATATTTAATTTTGTTTATTTAAACCAGCCCCGTGTTTTGCTGTGAGCATTCATCATCTGGTGTCACACGGCGGAGTACGAAATGTCACCCTTTGAGTCACATCCCCAGCGACTCTGTTAGCAATGCTCTGGCTGTACTCCACAGCTGGAGGAATAAAGGGCTTCATGCCTTGCTGGCTGTAGAGCAAACACGCTCTTGCAGCTTCATTTTGTATTCAGCAGCTCTCCAAAACAGTGAAGGCAGCATGAAAAATGAGGAGGAACACGACTGAAGCTCAGCTGCTGATCTTTCACAACTCAGCTTCAAAAAATACCAGGTCTGAAAGGAGACTTTAAAGTCCAGGTGTCAGCAGAAATGTTAAACTGCCTTGATCAAGAGAAGAACACCTGGTCACTCAGTCACTTAATAAATGAAAGCAGGGCTCTCTTTTTCCCCTAGTGTGAGGCAAGAAGAAAATTCTAATTTCCCAACTGGGAATACAGCATAGAGCTGGCAGCAAAGAGAAGCAGCTGAAAGATGGTGTAGTTAATGGTTGAGTCTGGTTCAGTGACCTGGCAGGCCTGTGACTGGAGAATATTGTGACATAAAGTGGTTTACCAGCACCTTCACAGCCCCTCTAGGCCAGCAGTGGGCTTGGAGCCTCTTTGAGGTCCAAAGATCAGGATGGATGTGAAGTGTGTGGGGTTTAATCCTTTTTATTTCCCTTAAAGAAAAGCTGCTTCTCCTGCATCACCTCATCTCTCTTAAAGGAAAAACGTGAGGTGGGGAATGGCCTCTGAAAAACAGAGATTTGTCTGCAGAGGGGATTTGGGGCTGAAAAGAGCTAAAGCAGAGTGAGGCACTGGATGAAGTCATTCCACTGCCAGCCCGTGGTTTGCCCTGATTGAAACCCAGCCACTGGCAGGAAAACCTGATGCATGTGGAGGGAGCCCTGCCCTGTCAGGGATTCCAGACTGGGCTCTGGGAAGTCCCAGCAGCAGCTCTGGTGTCCTGCAGTGCCAGAACTGGTGTGGAAAGCCAGAGGTGTGGAGAGTAAGGGCAAGGAACATTGTCCAGATGAAGATGCTTTAAGGTCTTCTTGGCTTTTGAATGGATCTGAGCCCAGAATCCCTTCCCCAGTGGAGTCAGTGATACCTGGAGAGGCACCTGGGACAGAGGCCAGGCAGGGTTATAGGAATCAAGCAGGGATTTATTAAAAGGCTTCAAAGGATTCACCTTGGGCAGTGCAAGAGCCCGGCCCTGGCTCACCCAAGATGGGCCCAGCTCAGGAGTTCTCACCCTTTTCTAAGTTTGGCTCCATTCCCACCTTGGGTTCCCTGTCCCATTGCAGCCCCAGGCTCTGCAGTCCCACCCTCCCAGGTTGCTGCCCTCAATTCGCTGCTGTTTGCACTTTTGGGGCTGAAGCTGCAGCCTTGGTGTCCTTGGTTCTGGGGCTGCCAAAGGATTGTTGTGTGTGCCTGAGCTGGGGGAGAACTGGCTGCCCCTTTGGGTGGGGTTCAGAGTCACACACAGCACAGGGCAGGGGCTGGGAATAGGAAAGCTCAAACTCAAGGCATCAAGTAGACTTGATTTCAAATAAGATATTTATAGCTGTGCCTTGTGGATGGAAACACTTGTAGCTGAGAAATCTCCTGCTTAGCAGGTACAGCTCCCCAGCTGTGGGACAAAGGGGTGGAGAATCACCCCAGGAATGGTTCAGTTCCCCCAGCACTGCTGGAGGAGGTTGTGCTGTAGCCCTCAGGTCACAACGTTGTGATACAGCAAACGCAGTCCCTGACTTTGAGCAGGAACACATTTCCATTACTTTTAATTTCTTCTGGCAGGCCGTGCCAGCTCCTAACTTTAAATGCAGGAATTGTGGACAGCTACAGCGTGTCTGTCTCCTGCCCATAAAAGAAGCACTGGAGAGAAGCAAGGCTCATTCCTTTTTTATGTAGCACAAGGCTGCCATTTGCTCAAAATGAAAGCAAGGGGGAGTAAATTATTTGGATTTTCTGACAAAAGCTGCAAGAACACAACACCTTTAATAAAAACAGCTGATTCTCCTCATAATGCTCCTCTCACTTTTTCCCCATGATCACAGGAGGCCCTGCTTGCTGCTTTCAGCTCGAGAACATCTTTATTATCCTTGCAGACAGTGAATAACAAGGCATTCATTTGAACTTAATTTTTTTTGGCAATAAGACTCGGGGAAAGAATAGGGATAAAAAAATGGGAGATGTCAGGAACAAGTTCTGCCTGTAAATACACGTTCAGAGTTCTCAGTTCCTTCTTTGATTGGAATGGGGACAGGCAGCTCTGAATTTTAAACAACTGAGTTATGTTTGTCATTCAGCTGCATTGGTTTCCCTTGGTTTCCTGTCCTTTCCCTCCTTTCCAAGCTCATGTATAGCTGAGTGCTTTTTACCACCTTGGCCCAGCAATACAATTATTTTCCCATCCCATACTTTGCCTATTTGTCTCAAACATCACATCTATGACAACCTGGCACAGCCACTTTAATAAAGTAACTCTGGTGACTCCCAAGTATTCCCGCATTTGCAAGACCTGATTTTCAGGAAGGCAGGGGTTTGATGGATGAAATGAATCAATTTTTTCAATATATTTCAGGTAATCAATTCTAAAAAAAAAAAAAAAAAAAAAAAAAAAAGGGAAACACAACTCTTTGGCAGCTGGCATCAGTTTCAAATAAATACAAGAAAATGATGGAAGTGTAATGGCATCTGCAATGATGGAAGTTTGAGAGGAGAATAACCAGAGATGCTGCCTCCAACAACAGAGGGGAAAAGGAGGCTTACTGGGCTGCAACAGGAAATTGTCTCTCAAAAATGAATTTAGAATGCTTTTCATATGATTAAAATTACCTGATGAGACTTCTGTTTGATAAATTAGGAAGTACTTAATGAATCCTGTGTTCCATCGGGAATTATTAACAACTAACTCGTGAAAAGATGAAACATGAGATCCATAATAAAGATGTGGATGGAGGAAATGAGACTGACCTCACACTGGGGGTTTCATCTCTGGGTGGTTCCATCAAATGCCTGATTTGTTTGTTCTGGCAGCTCCGGGTGAGACGTTTTAGGCTTTGAGGATCAGGAATGGCAGCTGGGGGAGTGGAGGGTGACAGGAAGG
Source organism: Polioptila caerulea (assembly GCA_013397295.1). Taxonomy (NCBI): domain Eukaryota; kingdom Metazoa; phylum Chordata; class Aves; order Passeriformes; family Certhiidae; genus Polioptila; species Polioptila caerulea. Next base: position 264,457 of record VYXF01011003.1, read on the forward strand.
GCACTGAAGTGGGTGCCAGTTTGGCAGTGGGTTCCAGTGAGCCCCAAGCCATGACCTGGGGGAGGCTCAGCCTCTGGGAGGGGTCTGGGGGGTACCTGGCAGGTACCTCTGGGGGCTCCCCATTCACACACAGCTCTGCCTCTGCTCCTGCTGAATTCCTTGGCTTTGCTCCCAAGGGCTGCAGGATCCTCTGTGCATCTCTGGGTTCGGGGTGCAGTATATCAAATAACTCAATATAAAAGCCTTTAAGGTAAAAGGGAAAACATACCCCACCTCAGGGAGGTAAATAATGGGAGGAATCATCAGTCAGGGGTGTTGTGTGACACCAACGCCACTTGGGATACAATTATGTTTTCTCTTTCATAGCAAATGAAGAGACAGTGAGTTATGTCCATTATTTCTTTTGAAAAGGAAGTTTTGAGAGAGAAAATCTTGAAATGTTGCTTATTTGAGGTCTCTCCTCAGTGTCAGAAAAAGTTCAATTCATCCAGAAATTGTCGGCCTTCATTTTGTTAAAAAAAGACAGATTTTATACTGGATTAGGCCTCTCCTAAACCAATTAAAATGCTTTCTTCATCCCATAAACATCTTTTTTTACAGCTTCATCCAAAGACTATTAAATCAGGGAAAAGCTCACTCTTCAGTGCCAGACATTGCCATTATGAGTTGCAAGCCCATTGGTTTTTTCCAGGAGAGAGAACCAAATTTCAGCCCTTGTTGCTTGGTTACAGCCCCTCCAGCCCCCTTGGAACCCAGGGGTTTGTAACACCTTAGAAAAGCAGACATATCTAGTTTTCACTTCAATTATTTATGCAGCTAGTTGTTGATTCCTTTTTGTCTGGTGACCCCGATGAAATGTTTCACCAACTCTGCTCTCCTCCTGTCCAAGGCTCTGTTCTGCTGTCCGTGGCTTTTCCCTGGGAATGCTCTCCAGCTCCTACCAGTGGGAATCAAGTATTTTCCTGGAATGGGCAGGACAAAGAGAAATGTGTTGCCTGGGTAACTCAGCAAAATAACCAGTGAGTTTGAGTGTGTGTGCCTGCTCATCTGCCGAGGCACAGATGAGCATTTGTGCATCAAAAGTCTCTTCCTTTTCTGGGGCCATGCACATCAAACCACTGAAATACCCCAAGAAACTGAAAAATCAGTCTCTTTCTAACTGATCCATCCAACATGAATGCCCTGGGGTCCTGGATGTGTTCAAACCAGGTAAGATCAATAAAAGTTGACTTTCTGCTGGTGCTGAAGTGCTGTTACGTGTTTAGATCTGATTTTACCGGTGGCATCGACCTAATGGTTTGATATCACCAATGTGTATCAAGTTGGCACCAAAAGAAGGGTTTTACATAAAGAACATAAAATTATATCAACAAACTGATTTATCCCCGAGCCAGGAAAATGTTATAATAGAGGAATTTCTTTTAGGTATTCTTTAAGGACGATTAACAGAATGTCAGCTCAGAAACTCAGCCAGTGAACGCAGACTTTAAAGCCAGACTGCTCATCCAGTCTGGTCCTAACGAAGTCAGTGGCTGGGAATCCTGTGTGAATGCTGACCCTGGGCACAGGAACAGAATTTCTGCAGCCACAGTGCCAGGATTTCATGGTCTGAGCATCTCAGTTATTTCTGTATAAAAGGAGAAGGGATAATATAATTTCCTTTCTTCCTACTCTTTGTCTGCCTGCTCTGTTCAATTAAAGCACAAACTCTCTGGAGCAAACTCTGTTTTTCTGACTTTCTGTGGTGCCCAGAACTCTGGGGCCTCTGGTGGCCTACAGCAGTGAGAATAATTGGGATTGTTTCTGCCATTATTCAGACCTCAGGATGAGCTGGATTCTGCCCAGTTCCTACATATTTCATGGCCATGCAGGGAAGAAGCCAACAGGACAAAAAAAAGATGTGAGAGACACAGGGTTGAGACCAATGCCCACCCTGTATTTACCCAATTCAAAGACAAAATTACTGGTCAAATTTAGATAAAGTGGGAAAAAAGATTTCTTTCTTGCAGAGCTGGGACATGCTGCTGAATTTCTTGTCAAAGACAGATTTTTATGGGCAGATTGTAAAGATCTGAAAAATAGTGTTTATAATGGAAAGGCCGACACCATGTAAAATATGTCGTTCCTCTGAAATAGCACAGAGATAATTTTTCATGGGCTTTATGAGGAATGCATTTGCTATAAAAGATCTGAAGCCCATTAGGCTGTGATGGGGACCAATACCTTTCATTTTACAGACAGAGGAAAAATGGCAAGCAGAAAAGCCCCAAATTACAATCTTGTTTGATTTAGATATTAATTTCTATATTCTTAGCAGACAGAGGAATGATTCGCTCAAGTGACCTGATGAATCTCTTAATACCCTGTCCTCGCCCACCCCGTAATAAACTCAGTTCTTTGCACATAAAGTTTTAATGAAACCTGTGTGGAATGACTACGTTGTTAAATTTCACATAACAATCTGTCAGTTCAACATTTGGAACCACAGAACGCCTTTGCATGGAGCTGAAATTCTCTAATTACCATTATTCCCCTCTGCTTTACTGGCACGGTGAAATTTGCCAGCAGAATTTCTAAGAGAAGTTTTTGGAGCTTTCAGCAAGCACTGGGGAAAGCACAGACCTTTCTATACAGAAAGACCTTGTAATGATCAGCCTTTGCAATGACCAAAAAGAGAAAAGAGAAATGTGAAGGGAAAGGAGGATAAGGAATGATTTTTCTGTGAAGAAGCTGAAAGGTACAGGTCTAAACCACAGAGGTTTTGACTATATGGCATTTCCAATTGAATATCCCCGGGCAGAGGGGGTTGTGTACTTTTTCCACATTGATTTTAATCTATTTATCCCCTCTTTTTTCAGCACAGAGCCCAGGAGCTCAAGTGAGGAAGGGGCTGTGCCTGTGGCGTGGGAGTTGCGGATCAATAGGGGCGATTTACAGCTCCATCACAACCTTCCCCTAAAACCTGTCTCCCATCACTACTGCTGGAGTCTAAAAACCATCTGTGAACTTCAGCAGAGACTCACCAGTGCCCACAACCATACTGGGCTGCTGCAATTCCACCCTGGAACCCTGCCAGGGTCTGCACTTTGTCTGGCAAAAATCAAACATATTCTGGAGGGAATGGTTCACTGGGCAGATTCTCAGAACCTTCAGCTGTAATGTTCTAAGAAAAACACAACATAAAAACAGACACAAACCTGACCTGTTGGTTCCCACCAAGAGAAGAATCTCTTGTTTTCATTCTCAGCTGCAAACTCGAAGGAGGAAGCCTGGCAGATTTTCCTAAAATGCCTGAGCGCGTTCAAATAAGCCAAGAACGCCCGACAGAGCGAAGAGCTGCTCATAAAGAACTTTCCTGAACATTACACAAAATGTGAGCCTCTTTAATATTTTCTTCCAACAAATATATTAATAAGGCATTAAACAATGTAGCAGGAGGGTCTTTTAGGTCACAAAAACAGGGACTTCAAGCGGGCAAAGCTGTGAAAGCAGTTGGTGAAAGCGAAGTCGCTGGAGAGATTCAGCTGGATGATCACGTATCTTGCTACAGGTATCACCAACCCATCTTTAGGCACCTTCTGGAAGGCCAGTTCACTGACACCAGCTCGAGCAGCCCAGGAATTTGTTTGATGTGCTTAAGAGATTGGTAACAATAGCTCCTAACGTGACTGCGTTGCGAGGTGACAGCGTCTCCTTGGAGACAGTGAATCCATCCAGGGATCCCGGCCCGGCTCGTTCCCCCTCTCCAGAGCCCTGGAACTCCCTCCCTGGGCAGAGATGGGAAGATAAGCCCTGCCTGTAGACAAATAGCCCCGTGCAAGATGTGAGGACTTTATGCAGCAGCCAGACATGTCTGAAAGGTAGGAGGGTGCGAGGAGACACGAACCTGTACTCATTGCTTGACATGCTTTGACAACAAAGATAGAGTTACAGGATTGGGTGTCTTTTTAAAATGCTGTGCAGGGAATCCAGAGCTGGTTTTTCTTGGTGTCAATGCCTGATTGCTGAAAGGAAAAGCTGTCCCAACAGAAAGGCTGAGTTTGTGATGAAATTGTGTGAAAGGCACGTGGATCGAGGTGTGGATTGGGCTTTGTACCGGCGCAGGTCGGATCCGTGAGGAAAATGTTGGTTAATATGCTGAGAGTGTTTCATTATGGTGATAGGACCTAATTAAGTTAATTATGTCTTTGGGGGGGCAGTTTTATGAAGCATAAAGCAAGATAATTGATGCTACAGCTATCAGCAAGGATGCTTTGTAGCCATAACTTACAGGTGTGTTTGTCACTAAATTACACTCCAAAGAACTCCTTCAAAATGTTGCACAATGTCTCATAAAACCCCGACAAAAATAATTGAAAGGTAACAGAGCATGCAAACACTGTCCATATCTTCTACTCTCCTAAGTTCAGAGAGTTCTCAGAGTAAATGTTTGCATACAAGCAGAGCTGCTCTGGAGCAGTAAATTGTGTGCATTTGGAATGAAGCACAGCCTGAATTCTGCGTTTGCCATCTTTTAAATACTTTCCCAAATTGTGCTGGTAAGTTACCCCTGCAGTTTGTTTATGTGGATGGCTTTGGCACTTGCCATCGACTGGGACAACATAAATAATTGGGTATTTGGAACCTGGGAGCAATCACTTATTTGTGCAGGTGGTTTGGGCAGACCCAGAACCAGCTCTCTTAGAGCCTGTAAAATCAGCAGCTCTCACCCAGTGGTACAAACTCTGCTTTGGGAGGATTTATTGCTCTTTTCTTAGTTACTTTAAGATTTTTTTTTTTTTTTACCTTCCTAAAATATGATCTTAAAACATATTTGATTTGGTTCCTTCCTTTAGAATGGTGCACATTTCTCACTTGCACAGTATCAGGACTGAATGAACTGAGAGCACTTTGCTGCTAAATAAGAACCTGCCCAGACTTCACTGAGATCAACCACATGGCAGCAGGGGCCTTTCTGTCAGATTTGGGCTGGGATTTGATGGGAAGTGCCATGGGAATTCTGACTCTGGATGTGTGAAGAGTTAGTAAAAATAGCCCTAGTACTTGTTCCCAAACCTTTTACCCAGGGCATTTCAGATTTTAGGGGAAAGCAGCCATGGCTCAGTGAAAGCCAAGCCTGCTCGAGGATGCTCCTGGAGAGCAGCTGGGGACAAGGCTGTGGGAAGTTAGAGCAGACCCCAAAACTGCTCAAAAGGCTGGGACAAAAAAACCTTTCAATCCCAAATGCAAGAGTTTGCTCACAACCTCCTTTATCTTTACTCCTCTTTAACTGAGCTTCCCACGTTCTGTGCAGCAGAGCCAGATATAAATATTCATAGAGTCCTCACAGAATGGTCTGGGTTGGCAGGGAATTTAAAATTCCTCCAATTCCACCTGTGAATTCATCCAATTCCACCTGGGAACCTGTGCTGTGGAGTCTCAGATGTTTGTTTGTCGACGCTGCTGTTTTATCAGGAGAAAGGAGTCTTTTGACTGACACTCCTTTTTTAACAGCCAAATATCTGAAATATCCACAGGAGGGACTTTTAACTCCATTTCTCACTCAATATCTTTCACTGGTGTAGTTTCAGAAGTAGCTCAGCTTTAGCTCTTCAAAGTCTTTTGTGGGTTTTTAATGTGTCCTACACTTAAAGGCAGCTGGACTCCAATAGTTGCTGTGCAGTCAGGAAATCTGGAGCACTCTGGGCTCTCTGGAGAGCTGGCCAAGGTGTCAGTGAGAGCAGAACCTCAGAGCTGGCACTGACACCCGGCTGAGGTGGGGCTTTGATCAGGGAGCTCAGCAATGTGGGATTTTCCAAGGTATGATACCCCCTCAGTCACCTTCTGAAAGATGCAGGAGCTGTTCTGTTCTCGTTCCTGACAGTTTGCAAAAAACTTCAGGCACTGAATTCCTCCCTGGGACTTCCAGTGAGGAGAATAATGTGAAATACAAGGGGTTAGCCATGAGTGCTTCCAATTACCCACAGCCTGTGCCCTCCTGGCAGCTCACACGGAGCACTCCAGACTTCAGGGTGCCTGCACACAATTGTTTGGTACAGTTTTGTGGGGTTTTGTTTATTATTGAAGTGGAAAAAAAAATATTTTGTACCTGGATTTGATGTCAGCAGCAAAGATGTAGCCATGATAGGAGCTGGACTGAGGACCAGCCTCAGAAATTAGAAGCTGGTCACACACAAGATTTTTTTTCCCCATTACCTTTTGGAGTTTCCTTTCCAAACCTCTATTATAGAATTCTTAAAATACAGCCAAGTAGCTCTGCTTAAAAGACATCATAAATACTCCCCCACACCTCCCAAAAAGAGGGAGAATGGAGGAATGCAATTGCCACAGAGGGTTTCCATTAGTGAAATTAATTCTTCTCTCATAAGAATTTAGGTCTGTGATTTATGATAACCACCAATTTCTCACCGCAGGCGAAGTGAGAGGAAATGACTCAGCCTGGACAGACATCATGAATCTGATTTTTTTTCCCTTAATGCTTGACATAATCTAGTGTGCTGCTCCCAGAGGTGTCATTGGAGATTCATATCCAGCCGAAGGGCCTCACAATCAAGGCAGGAAATTTTGTTCCTTTCATGTATTGTGTGATCTGTAATTGCTTGGAATTGCATCCTGCCTCGTTCATTGCCACTCCTTTTGCATCAATTTTGCAGCAAAATAGGAAGGTAAACAAAGCAAGGGAGAGAAAAGCTCCAGAAAAATGCGACAGGATGTGGGGGTCCAGCTGGAGCTTATTAAACTCTGGCAGTTTTGAAATGAAAGATGTTTCTTTCTGTCACTCTTCCCCGTGGAAATCTCACTCCCCACCTGACTGGGGAAGTTGTATCCATCACTTTCTTTTTTTTTTCTGGACTTTTATGTTTTATGTGCCATCACTGATACAGAATTTTGTGAGTGGGTTTCCTGCCAGGAGATCAGAATGGGTTCCATGTTAAATGGTTCAGCTGAAAGGTTTTATCCCACATTTCCAGGGACTGGGAGTGTACATTCCTGTCTCAGCAGAGGAGGTAGGATCTAGCTGGGAGGAAGGTAGGTTTTGAAAAGTCTTGCAGTTATAAATTGTCATTTGAGTACAACCAAAAAGATCACTCCCAAACGGAGAGAAATAACAGATCTTTTTCTTAAACACAAAAGAATTTCTACAAATTTCTTTGCTCTGATCTCATTTAACATACAAGGAAGCAAAAGCTGAACAAACACCAAGACAGAGCTAAACAAGAGTTCCCAGCACTTTTTAATATTCTGGGTTCATTTTTCTACCATTGACCCAATGTAAATCCTCTTTTCTCAGGGCTGCTGTGTGTGAACTCCCACTGCTCTGTGACACACACACCCCACACGGGGCTGTTTGCCTCCAGGTGACCTCAGAATCTCAGGAATTCCCAGATTTCCCAGATGCTGAGCCCACACAGCTTCCTGGGAGTCACCTGCAGTTCCTTGGGACTGGGCTGACCCCACAAAAACCCCACCATAAAGGAGGAGAGCTCCTTGTCAGAGCTGCTCCTGCACGTTTGCTCTGAGGTCACCAGGACACATCTCTTCGTGAGGGTTTGCCAATGATCTGTAATTTTCCATTTTAACCAATTTTAACCAACTCTTAACCTGTCTGTTACTCCCAGTGTCAGACTCTCTTCGCCTTCCTCCCCAAACCATTGGAAAGCTGCATTTTTATTCTGTGTTTCTGCTCCTGACTCCAGTGGTTTTGTGATGCTGACTGACTACTGAGGCTCCCTGGCAAGAGCTCCCCGAGCCTGCAGAGGAAAAGTCAAATTACAGTGCTGGATGCACACCCTGACTAAATTAAATCATTGTTTTCCAGTATTCTCTGGTAAATTCCTAAATTGCAGCTGCCAGTCTGCAAATTCTTCAATCCCTCTGAAGCACAACTGGAGAAATTGCCTCATTTGGGGTAGATAAAATGTGACTTTTGGAAGTGTTCTTAGGCAAGGGACTAAGAGACCACACAACTTCAAGCTGAAGGCTGGACTTGATAACCTTGGAGGCCTTTCCCAGCACTAATGATTCTGCAATTTGAAAAGTCTCCTGGACAAAGTTCAGCTTTTCTCCAGGTCTCTGAGAATCCCCCAGAACATATCCAAGAGATTGAAATAAATATATTAATATTGGTAAAATCATGAGTTAGAACACATGTACAATGGAATAAAATAAATAACTGAGGTAGACAGACAGCCAGCCCAGATCCATAAAAGCAGGGCTCTCCTGGGTAGAAGGGAACAAACACATCATGCAGTTAAACAAGCTGAGCTCTCAATTTTCTCCCAGTTTTTCCAACAAACTGCCAGTAAATTCCTCTTTCTGGTGTTTGGACACATCTGTGAAAGGCTCCTGTGTGTAAGGAAATGCAGCTCAGGTGAGAGGGGAGGGGGATGCCCACGGTTTGGCCTCAGGACGGGGCTGTTTCCTGCTGGCAAGTCCTACCCCGAGCTATTCTGTATTTTCTGTAATTATTTTCTGTAACTATAAAACAAAACCAATCAAATTTGCATTTCTCTGGGACAGAATCTACCCTGGCTTAACATCTCCTCTCCAGCTCCTCAGGTCTGACTACAAGCAATCCCAAGCTCTTTAAATCCTATTCCTCCTGCTGCCCCATCCTTGGTGATGCCCACAGCATTCCACTGGTTTTACCCCAAAGCAGAGGAATCCTCGGGCAGAGCTGGGACTCCAGGCCACCTTTCCCAGTAAGTGTTGGGTTTTCCAGTCTGATTGCAGCTTTGTAGAAGAGAGACCTTGACAAGGAGGGGCTAAGGCAGAAATCTCTTCCTCAGCTTGGGAGTGGATTTTGTTCATTTTGTTCACCTCCTTTCATCCTCCACAGCTGGGGTGGAATATAAATGGGATTCTGTTCTTTGAGTTCAGCTGTGGCTGGGGATCTGCCTCAGCCTTCGAGCTCTGAGCACCAAGCTGCCATGGGCAGGGGGACAGTGAGCCCTGGGAAGGCTCTCTCCAATATTTCCAATTTATTGGACTTCATTGGAGTGGCAAACCCCACTTCAATGTGGATTCCCACAGCATTTACCATCTCCTGGACATGGCTCTGACTGGAGGGATTTCTGCTGTAATGAGGCCAGAAATAAGAGAAAGTGTCAAAACCTCAAGAGGTTTTACTGATTCTTTTATATCTTTATTTTGCCCTTTTTTTTTAAGCTTCCTTCTAACTCCTTCAAGTTCCTTGGCTGGTGGGACATAGAAGAACACGGTGTTCGAGGAAATGAGCTGCACTGCCCCCGAGTGAGGGAAGGTAAAGATCAAAAACACACTCTGGCATTTCAGCCCCAAATCTATCGAGTCAAAGAGCACATCCTTAAAAGTGATGAGCTTAAATCAGGGAGTTTGCCATTCTTTTGAGAAGGGGCAGGATTTCATCTCATAGTGCCCATGCTCGCTATTTGGGTTTTTTTTTAATTAATAGGAAATAAGCCTTTGTAATTTCCAAAACTAAAAAACAACTGCCTGAACTGCAAATTGAAAATTTTCAGTATTAATGTGCTGATTGCTTCTCTCAAAAGTTCATTAACTTTTGACTGCTCAGGATGCAGCAGCCTTGTGCCAAAAGCCAAACAAGAAAGCAAGAGGGAAGCCCAGTCCTGCAAACAGTGGCACATTTATTGTACTTCAAGACTAAATTGGCTCAATTGCAATCTACAGACACACTCAAGAACAGATGGGTTTTAAAATACAGTATTTGCATGTTTGGGAGTAAACAGTGGAAAATTTCCAGCCTGTCCTTGCTTTAATCAGGAATTTGAGGATGTCCATAGCTGTTGATCCTTGTCACTGCTCTGGAAGCTGCAAACCTTCTCCTTTCTCAGGACAATCAAAGGCTAAGCTACAGCATGGCAGGGAATAAGAAGGATTTTAGAACTCAGAACCCTATGAACAGCCCTCCAGAAACAGTTTTCATTCTGAGCTGTAGCAGATCTGTCATTTACCAACCATGCACAGAATCATCACGACTGTAGATTGTTGGCTGAATTATGGGTCTGGAAATGGTAGAAAAATCTTCCCATTAATTTATATCTCAGAAGCCTGGAAAGTTACACACCTATAATATTGTATGTATTTCTTCATTCCAGAATCTTCCCAGTAATATATATATATATATTCTTCCAGCAAGTGACTGAGTGCCAGTTCTGTATCACATCCTCATCTGTAAATCTTTTTCTCTGACCAGGACCCTCAGAAGAAGAGCTGTTTTTCAGAAAAGAAGAATATACTCTGAAAAAAAGAAAACAAGTAACTGACACAGAGAAATGGGAAAAGAGGCTGCAGGAGAACTGGGAAAACTGTGCTGTAAAACTTTCTCATTAACACTTTGGACTGTAGTTGTCAAGAAGCCAAATAATGATGTGCTGGCTGCTCCCTGCATTTAATAGGTTTAAACCTGTGATAAGGAAGGTGTCCCTGGCTGTGGCAGGGGCAGGAACTGGGTGAATTTTAAGTTCCCTGCCAACCCAGACCGTTCTGTGAGGCCCCTATGAATATTTATATCTGGCTGCTGCACAGCACCTTGGTGCCAGATGAGTTTAGAAGCCAAACCAACCAGGCATGATCATTTATTCCTGCTCCCTCCCCACACACTGGTAACCCCACTCACAGAGGGAGGAAGAGATGGACACTAAAATTCATGCTTGAGAGATGGTTTCTCTCTTCCTTTCACAGGATTAAAGAGTCCCTCACTATGATTCTGAGGTGAATTTGGCACTTGGTACCACCAACTGTTATAAGAGCAGCAGCATAAAATCTATTCTCATTTTAACTGCCTCTGACTAATTCTAGATTTAATGATATAAATATATCATTATAGTACAAAGAAAGGAGAAGAAAAAAAAAAAAAGAAAAATAAAAGTGATTTCTCTTATTTTTCCCTTCCCAGGAGTTGAACCTTTCCTTCCAGGACCTGGGTGATTTTTACCAGGTGGAAAACTTCAAAAGAATCCTCCGAAGATTAATTCGGGTGGAAAAGCTTTGGTTGGTGGACAATTCTTTGACAGACCTAAGTGCCATAAGGTTGCCAAGGTAGAAAAAAATGTCCTGTTTCTATTTTTATGTAATATCAAGTATAGAAATTGAGATTTTGCTGAAGTGACAGCTGGAGCAGGCTCTTGGGGAGGCACTGGGTTGAGGATCCATCAATTTATTGCTGTTCTGAGCTCATGTCATGCCTGGGCTGAAAATACCCAGTGAGGAGATCAGATGATGTCCCTTTTATTCCTGGGGAGTAACTCATGAGGGAGATCTGGGCCAAAAGGGGAAGTTGCGCTACACAGAAGGAATCTCTGTGAAGAGATGGTGGAACACAACCCAAGCAGAGACCATGACAGCTATAAATTTCTTTTACCATCCATCTGCTGCTACTCTGCTCTTGGTTATTTAGGTGTAGTGTTGAGAACAGAAACAATGATGCATCTGTCACACAACATAAAGAAATTAGGGAATATAAAGTTTAGGGATCCGATCTGGCAGTCCAGGACTAGGCAAAAATAGCACAAATGTGAAACCAGTGTGTAAAACCCATCCCTGCTGTAGGGAACCTGTCCCAGCTGTGATAGTGATGCCATACACTTTGTACTTTACAGATGCAGAGAGCTAAATGTAAATAAAAACCACTTTACATCCTTCAAACAGCTGCCAAAGATCCCTCAGATTCAGCACTTATCTCTGGCTGAAAATAACATCTCAACCCTGAGTGGGATTTCAGACTTCAGACACACTCCACTTGAATCCCTCATCCTCAAGAGGAATCCCTGTGAGTTCCAGGAAAGATACAGACAACTGTAAGTCTGACCCTCCCGTGGCTGACAAAAGTGATAAACACAAAAAAAAATGTTTGTCAGGTTTTCAAAGGAATAGGATCTCAAATCCATCAAGCTTTCTGAAGAAGCTTTTCATTTTCCCACAGTTGCAGCGCTCTGAAATGCTCCAGGAACGTGGGTTAGTGAGCTATTATGTGATAAAAGCCCCAAAATATTCAGAAACTGCCTGTGATGCTTTTTAATGGCATGACTGGCAGTTCTGGAAGTGAACTAAGCCCATGGATCAAGTTCAGAGACAGTGAGCAGGGCAGATAAATTGGATTCCCTTTTATTAATAGGAACTACCTATTGCTCAGTCTCATTGTATCCTTGGTGGGTTCTGCCAGGAGCCTAAATTGCATTACATGCCAGAGATGGAATCAGGAGGATGTCTTGGAAGACAGGAGCAAAAGCAGGGGAAAATTAAGTTCCCTTCATTTGATTTTTCTGGATCCCCCCCTGTTCCTGTGGCTGGGCTGTGGAAGCTGCTCTGCCTTGAGCAGCCCCCCCAGTGAAAGTTCTGCTTTGGGGTGTGCTGGAGATTTAACAGAGACTGGAACATGGAAATTCTAGCCCAAGACATTACAATCCAAGAAAATTCAGGAGAATATAATAATAACTATTTTATTCTAATATATAAGAGTATAATCTATTCTAAGCCTCACTCTGCATGGTTGCATGTTCTCCCCCACTACAAACACAGCCAGATGTTGATATTTTAAAGATAAACCTTGCAGGGTGTGTCTGAAACGGGACAAATCTCCTGACATCGCTCCCTGGGAGGGGGAAAAAGGAAAGGAGAAGTTTAGGGGAAGGGTTTAATGCAAACCTTCTGGGGTTTCCAGTGTGTTTTCCCTTTAGTCCTGTGGGCATCCCTCTGGCAGTGTGGGGGTGATGCTGGTGCTCTCTAAAGGCAGGGGGGCAGATGTCAGCATGGAAGGGGAAAATTAAACTTTAAATGATGGATTTCACATTTTATTTGCATATCTAAAAGTCCAGGAGAACAAAAGAGAAACCCACCTTTTAACAATTCCTAATGTCTCAATCTGCCAGTTCATAGGCAGGTAAATGTTGGTACTATTTGCTATAACTCTGGTTTTGTGTTCATTCTCAGTGCTGGAAGACAGATTCTTGAAGTGCTTTATTGGGTCTGAGGATATAAAAGTGGTGCAGTGAAATCTGAGAGTTTTAATCAGCTCTTTATCAGATAAATTCTTCAACAAAAAACAAATCAAGATTTCCAACAACCCAAACCTGGTTTAGATATGTTTGAATCCACTGTTTCTTTTTTATCTGTGTCTGTTTTCTTCTCAACATTTCTCAGGGTTATTTTTCTCAATTTCTATTTTTTTTTCTTTTGTCTCTCTTTAAGTGTGTTCTCCAATTTGCCAAACCTGAAAATGCTGGATGGTATCCCAAAACTGCCAGAGGACTGTTCACCCCCTGATGTCAGGTTTTTTTACAGAATGTGTACTATACTCTAGCACTGTATTTTTGTAGGATCACAACTGTGCTACAACCACCTCACTTAAAAAGACAATAAATCCTGATCCTGCTTATGGAAGTTCTTTTTTTTTTTTTACTGGTCAAAGAGATACTGAAACAGAAATAAAACATTTTTGAGTGCATTTGTGATACCAAGTAAGTATGGACAGGTAAATAAGACATAATATTATACTGAATATCAGTTTGGTGTCTTAAAAATAATGTGTGATTTTCTCATCTAGGAACTCTGTGTCAACAACAACTCACAATTATTGATACCCACTGCATTTAATTAAAACATATCAATACTCAGACCCCAAGTTCATTGTGGGAAATGACACAGGGATGAACTTCCAAAGGAAAGGAAAACAAATCCCACAAATGAATAAAAAGCCCCACCAAAGTCCAAGTGCTCTTTAATGAGCTTTGTACATGGGAAAAGCTGAGCCACCCCAAACATTTTGACTCTTAGAAATAAAAAAATAAATAAATAATAATTTAGAAAAATCTTCCTTTGGAGTTTGGTGTGGCCAGAGAGCACTGGGGAGTTAATCATTAAAAGGGAAGGAGCCTTTTGTCTCGCTGCTGGCATTGTCTGGGGATGTCCTGCTGCTTAACAGAGGCTCCTCAAAGCAAAGCCACAGGAGGGAAGGACCTGTGGGAGCTGACACGGGATTTGTCAGGGCTCTCAGGGTGTCTGGATGCAATTACCTTGGAGAGCTGTCTGTCCTTGGCTTGGATCGATTTGCTGTCCAATCTTAGGGGTTCTTTTCCCAACCAGCACACAAATAGCTGTGCCACCAACAGAGCAGGGGAAGGATGGCAGAGCCCTGAAAATGAAGCCAATTAAGAGAATTGCCTGATTCCAGAGCCAGTCAATAAATTCTCTGCTGTGTGTTGGCTGCAGGGGCAGGTGGGTTCAGTGGCAGGGAGGAGGAATGAGAGCTCAGCCCAGCAGGGCTCTGCAGTGCCGTGGCTTAGCAGCAGAAAGGTCACAGCAGCTCTGTTCAACATCTGTACTGCATCCAGGGCAGGAGAAATCACCAGCTTGGAAAGTTTCCAGGCTCTCCCTCAGGGCTGTCCTTGCCTCTCCCCCAGCTTAGCAGCCAAAACGAGTGATCAGAAAATTGCACAAATGAAATCGTAATATTTTAAATGTATCACAGGATCTGGCTCAGAGGATTTTCTACAGCTATGACAGGAAAAGGCAGTAAAGCATTGCAAAGGATGTCAGCTTGGTGGTCACCCTCAGGAAATATTCTTGAAATTCAGAGAGGCAGAGCAGTATTTACATGCTCACAGGGCTGGATCTGCAGATCCAGGCAGTGGGATCCACCCCAGCACTGGGAACAGAGCAACCCCCACCATAAACACACCCCAGGATCAGGAGGGAAATTCAACAACACCCAGCAAAGAGCTGCTACAGGTTCAGAGAGAGGTGATGTGGTTTACACAGGAACAACAACAAAACCAGGGCTTTGAAACAGGGAAACTGAACATCGTGTGCTGTACCTGTCAAAACTGGTCCAGAGAACAGGAATCTTTGCAGTGGAGGGGGTGAGAACAGAAAACATGAAGGCTTTTCATGAACTGAGGACAGCGGTCTAGAAATTACTCAAGAACCCTCTAACACATTTTCATTATAAAGAACCTTGTGTCTGGGAGTGGAAGGTTGGACACAAAGGGTTAAATATATTATTTTCGGCTGAGAATATGTGTGAGAAAACACTGCGTTCTTG
>VYXF01011003.1:284107-325871 GCA_013397295.1 Polioptila caerulea
TTGAAAGCCCTGAAGGTAAGGAAAGAAGGCCATCAACAACAAATGCTTCGGATAAAAACAGCCTTAAAAATAAATGTGATAACCTCAACAGGGATGCCTGGACAGTAATGAACTGGGAATGACCAGAAGGTTCATGATTAGTCAAGCTGCAGGAAATGGTCCAGTCTGCTTTGGGGAGTGAAATCCTAGCCAGGGAGAGTTTTTTCTGATTTTTTTTGGTACTGATTATTTTATTTTTACTATGTGATAACATATTTCCCATTCCTACTCGACACAAAGCCTAGCTTTTTGTAGTTGGTTGCTATAATTACTCTTTACAACCCCAGCACTGAACCAGTTGAAGGGTGCTTCTACTAAGAGGTGTGGATGATGAAGTCAGAGTTTCTTTGATGCACTTTTAATTTCCTGTATAAAATGTGCAACTCTCCATTTTTCTGAGCCCAAGGACTCTCAAACAAGAGTCTGCACCTTTTCTCAGGGCTCCCAGCCCTTCCTCAGCCACTTCCTGGCTCTCAGCATCACACACCTTTGAGCTGTGCTCTCCCAGATTTTATCCTGCTGCTTTTTCCACGCCAGCTCAGTCACTCCTGTGGCTGCCAAGCCTCTCCCCACGCTGGGCTGATGCTTCCCACGAGCCTCAAACTCCATCCCAGGCTGGCTCTGGGTGCTGCAGGACCATCAATTCCTCCACACTGAGCTGTTCTCCCCCTTCCCATTCCCTGGGCCTGCCCTGCAGCTCCTTCCAGGGCCACCTCCAGGGCCCCCCCAGAATTTGGGATGTCTGGGGCTGTGTGGGCAAAAGGAAGTTGGTGGTGGAGCAAGTTCTGTGGGATTAAATCAGCCAATCCTGTCTGTACAAGCTGTCCCTGTTGATCTTCCAAAGGCAGAATCCCCTGTGAGGACAGATGTCTGAAGCAGGGCACATTCTACAGCAATGTGTTCAGCCCGGTGGATATTTGGAATCTGAAAGACAAAGAACAAGTTGTTCAACCCAGCTGCATTTTTGGTGCACTCAATTCAACATTTTACCAGCTCCCACTAGAAGTATCAGCAGTTTGCTCTCCTCTGCTATTTTATTTTATTATCTTCCTTTAAGCATTGCAGCGAGCACAACCATAAAATCAGAGCTGAAGCTCCAAAGGGTAGATGAATGCCTGAGGAAAAAATGGAATAGCATGTTAATTCTACAGAGGGGAGTGCTCAAAGTGCTTGGCATGTCCCACACCACAAAGACGAGGCAAAAATGTCCCAAGTTTTTTTTTCCTGTGACAGTATCACAGTCAAGCACTCTGAACCAAAAGCCTCACACAGCCAGAGTTCCTAATTATTATATTTGGTGCCTAATACTTGTCAGCTGGAACATGCCAGAATAAACCCAGGATAAAACTCTCTGCAGATATAATCCTGTTTATTCTAGCTGGGTTTATTTACACCACAGATGTCTGACAGTTGCTGAAGAAGCCATAATTCAGTCTTCCTTAACTCTGCCTTTAACTCTGGACCTTCACATCCTGGTTTAGTGCCATGCCTGGATGTCTGGAGCAGTTTTGGTGCTGGATGCAGCACTCATGAGCTTGGGAGGGGCCTGGAGGGAGCAGTTTCCAGGAGAAATCGTGTCCAAGTTTGTCCAAGATCCAGCACAATTGCAAAGTCCTGCACAGCACTCTCTGGGGAATATGGAATCACAGAATAATGGAATGCAGGCCTTAAAGCCCATCCAGTGCCACCCCTCGGCCATGGGCAGGGACACCTTCCACTGCCCCAGGTGCATCCAGCCTGGCCTGGGACAATTTCAGGGATGGGAAATCCACAACTTCTCTGGCAACCTGTGCCAGGGCCTCACCACCTTCACTTCTCACAATATCTAATCTAAACCTGCTCCCTTTAAGCTGGAATCCAGTCTTTCTTGTGGTGTCACTCTGAGCTCTTGCCCAAAGTCCCTCTCCATCTTTTTATAGCTCTCTTCAGGTACTGGAAAGCCCCAGCCAGGCCACCCCAAAGCCTTTCTTTTCCAGCCTGGACAAACACAATTCTCTCAGCCTTTCCTTGCAGGAGAGATGCAGAGCAAGGCAAGCTGATTGTTCCTCACTCTGCAGGCCATAAACATTGGGTTATTAATGACTGAATGGGACTTGGCCCTTGGAAAGCAGCTGCTCACTGAGTTCTTGGAGATGCTCCGTACTGCTGAAGGCTGACACTCTCCTTGCTGTTATCCACTTCCCAGGAGCTCAGTCTGCTTCCAGCATGGACACTGAGCTGGGTTTTCCCCCACTGCTGGGCTGGGGGTCAGGGGTGCCTTTCCTGCTCATCTTGATCCCTGTGCTGCCACTGAAGGGTCCCAGGAGCTGTTGCTGCTGGGTTCCCCTCCAGCTTCCATCCCTTTGCTGTTTCTAACAGGAACTGGTTTTGGAGAGGGTGAATTCTGTGTGCTGTGGGTAAAAGGTGTCTTGGTGGGGCCGTGCACCTGAGGAGAGCCGTGCCCCTGGGAAGAGCTGCCTGTGTTTTATTCAGCCTTGGTGTGTGGTACCCAAATGTCTCCTTCCTGCAGGGACTGTGGAGCTCCCTGAGGACTGAGCTGGATTCAGCCTTCCTCCTCCAGCCTCCTTACCTTGTTTTAATTAAGTTGTAATTCATCTCTCAAAAAACCAGTTTTCCTCATTTACCTGGAGGAAACGAGTTTTCCTCATTTACCTGGAGGTGCATCCTGTAATTTGTGCCAGGGCTGCACGGGCAGTGTGCTGCTTGCAGGGGAGCCAAGGTGCAGCTCCAGAGAGAAGGAATCACTTCCCAGACATCCTCAGCTCTTGTCCTTTCCTAGAGGTGAGGGGAACTCTGCTGTCACCAGCTGGGACAAGGCTCATTCTGAGCCACGGGGCTTTACAACCCCCTCAGTACCAATTTTAGCTACTCCCTGCTCTCCTTTTCTTCATTTCACTGTGTAATCCTGTTTGAACAAACCCCTCTGATTGGAAGAGAAGATATTCACAGAATTAGGGGCTCATCTATTTGATGGATGTCTGTCTGAGCACTGGGAACTGTCACAGCCATTAATATTGTCTGGGGTGAAATAATATGACCTGAACTATCCAACAATGAGAACTGGAAAGAGCAGAGCAGCCACAAAACCCTGGCCAATGAACTGAAGTGCAGCTGCCAGAAGTTCAAATGAATTAGAAAAAAACCTGTGTTTTATTCAGTGGAATGAACTACAGCCAAAAGAAACACAGATTTCACAGAGAAACACTGAACTTTTTGACAATAATAACCAGCTGCAATCTGCCATTCTTTCTTCCTTAAGCCATTCTGGGTCTCTTGGTTGGTGATTTTTTGCTGGAAGTTGTACCCAGCATGC
Source organism: Polioptila caerulea (assembly GCA_013397295.1). Classification (NCBI taxonomy): domain Eukaryota; kingdom Metazoa; phylum Chordata; class Aves; order Passeriformes; family Certhiidae; genus Polioptila; species Polioptila caerulea. Next base: position 287,460 of record VYXF01011003.1, read on the forward strand.
CTGAAAGAGCCCACCTGAGGGAGCTGGCACTAGGTCCTGGCTTTAAAGAGTCTCTTTTCCTCTTTGTGCTAATTTTTTGGGTTGTGCAAATTATTCTCCAGTGATTCATGCGGGCCTCAAAGAATTCCATTTAATAGGATTTCTAAAAGGATAACATCCCCTTATTGCAGAGCTCCTTGAAATTGCCTGGATGTTCATGTTAAAGGTCTCTCTCAGAGCCACAATGTGCTGGTTCTGTGCAGAGAGGCCCCCAAACCCCCCTGTGGGGCTGAGCACACCCACATATCTCCCCCAGGCTGTTTCTGCTGGGCACTGCTTAACCATTCCTTCCTGTCAATTATGGAATTCAAGTTTCCCACCTATAATTCCACCTTCAGCTGAAGCCCAGTGGAGATTTTCCCTGCCTGGTTTGGGGGCTGTTACCAAGCAGCCCCAGGTGCTGCCTGTGCTGTAACCTTGCACCACTCCTTGCTGCTCTCCCGGCTGTGTCTCATTGCTGGAATTTGTTGTGGGGGTCAGGTCGAGGTAACTCAGGGCTGGTTCATGGCTAGAAAGGATGGACATCACCTGGAGGGACAGCTCACCTTGGAATGGACCCTCCTGGAGGCCACCTGGATGAGCCTCACCCAGGTGAGGGGAGATCCTGCACCCAAAGGACTGCCCCACAAAGTGCTGGAGCTCCCCAGGGATCAGTGCCAGTTTCACCAGGCCCTGCTTCCACATCCCCCCTGTCCTGGTGGGTGTGTTGGGAGTGCAGGGCTGGGATTTGGGAGCAGCATTTAGGCTGCAGTGTCCCAGGAATGCCAGACTCTGCTTTGCCCAGTACCAGCCCATGAACAGAAAGGGGCTTCTCTCAACAGGGGTTTATTTTATTTTTCCCAGATGGAATAATGCCCAGTGCAGCTTTTTCATCCCCTCAGCTGCCAGTGGGGATTGGGCTGTTATATACAGAGGAAAATTGCTCTCATAATCAGTTTTTGAGGGCTTTTGTTGCTATGTTTTTATTGTATCACGGACAGCCTATGCTGCTTTAACACTACACAATGTCTCAGCTCCTAATCCTTTCACAATGAAGCAAATATACTTTGCTTTCTTGAGAGATAACAGAAATCCTGCTTAAAACACAAAACAAACCCAAACAACAAGACCAAAATTCTTGTACACTGAAATTGCATGAGCACCACTGAGGGACCCTTTCAAAGGCAGTGAAACCTCTCCACAAAGGTAACTCCAGCCAGCACCCAAGGTCTGCAGGAATGCTTTTAAAGTATTTCCACGTTTTTCATGCTCTTTTCTTTGACCTTTAGTGCAAGGCCATCTGTGCTGAGCAGCTGATTCTTGTGGTCCCTTGAGTGGCTGCCACAAATAGGCTTCAGAGTGCATAATAAGGACTAAAACCTGCAGGAAGAATCAATTTTTAAACCTTCCCCCTGCCAGATAAAGTTTGCCATAACTAATTTAGCCCCTGAAGGAACAAGTCTATTAGCCCTCTGATAGCTAATTTAATTCCTGGTAATTCATTGTGCTGGATGGGTTGGGAAAACAGATTCAAATGCCTTTTGGAGGATAATAAGAAATCATCAGGGGAACTAAAACACTATGGAAAAGGAAAATAGTTGAAATGTGAGGCTGTGAGAGCTGGAAGTGCTTCCCTGGTGTGTGTTGTGTGAGGAAATTGGCAGCTTGAAGGGAGGTCTGAAGGCAAGTGCAGTGTCTGAGGAGGGGATAAGATGAAGAACCTGGCTTGAGAAACAAAGTTTTTGAAAATAAACTTTTTTTAGGCTGGTTTGTCCTCTCAGTGTTTTGGCAGTTCCTGCTTTTCACTGTCGGACAAAAAGGTGTGTGATGAAATAGGAGGCAATGATTAAATCTGAGGGATTTTTTCCATAACCTCAGGGATTTATGTCACTTATTTGATTTTTATCTGTTGTTCCCATGGACCTTTATCTCTAGGTAAGGCCACAGGGTGCTGATTTGTGCAGATCCCCTGCTGGTTTCTGCTGTTGACTCTGGAGCTGCCACTGTGCTCCCCAGGTGCCCAGCCAGCATCCAAGCAAGTTCTGTGGATGGAAATCCAAAAGGAAGGAATTTGTTGGCACTTGCTGTGTTTCTGGCATACCAAGGGTCTGCCAGTGAGCTCAGGGAGAAGCAAAGCTGCTCCTGCCTGCAGGACATGGTGCATTTTCACCTGCAGTGCCCTCAGACTCAGCCATCCCTTCGGCAGGCACAGCTCCACCTCTGAAGTTCTGAAATCCGTGTCTGCTCCTCCCTGACGAGTTTTGGAGCAGCACAGCTGCTGTCAGTCTGATCTGATGAGCCATGAACCCAGCCAGAAAACTCTGCAGGTTCCTGCTCTGGTCACACCTGGAGCAGAACAAAATTTCCAGGCGTGTGGAAACCTTTCTCCTGTCTCCTTCTGCAGCCTTGTCACGGGTTTTTGGGCCAGTTTTCGGGCCAGTTTTCCAGTGCTGCAGTTCTTCTCTCTGTCCCTCCTTAAAATGCAGCCATAACATTATTTGGGGTAACTTGTCTGCCTGAAGCAGAAGGTGCTTGGAGAGCAGAACACCCAGAAACAAACCCAGCATTTTAAAGGAGTGTTTGCACAGCTCAGTCAGAGTTTGACTCCAGCAGTGCTGCAGATTGCAGGGGCATGAGCCCTGTGAGGCTTCAGAGGCTTTCTGCCACCTCAGAGTGCCCTGAATGAGACCTTGTGGGGATATCCCTTCCCCTGGATGATTCTCCCTGTTGGGAGAGGTCCAGGGGATGGAGGCAGCTCCCAAAAACCCAGCTCCTTGCAGAGGCACAGCTGTCAGGGCTGACAGGTTGTTAGAGATTCATGTTCACTTATGAGCCATGAAATAAAGCTCATCTCCCCTGCAATTTACTGCTATGCAGTGCCATTGATTTTTATGGGAGCTGCCTGGTGTTTCAGAGCAGAGTGTAATTCTGCTCCTTTTTCTTGGACATTTCCAATTTGCCCATCGTTCACTTAATGGCTCAGTCAAGAGCCCACTGAGCTTTTTATAGGATTTAAATGGGATATATTAGCATAGCATGGATGCTTTAATACACCTATATATGAATCTTGAATACATTCTTATTGATCAAGCCCTTATATGATAACAGAGGACTGTCCTCCCTGTTTACACAGGCAGAAAACTCAGGCACAGAAAGAAAATTATTGCAAATGTCACGTGCAGGATTTAGCAACAGAGAACTCAAACTCATTTATTCTAAGCTGTAGAATCACAGAGTGGTCTGGGTTAGAAGAGACCTTAAAGATCATCCGGGTCCAACACCTTCCACTATCCCAGGGTGCTCCAAGCCCTGTCCAGCCTGGCCTTGGACACTTCCAGGGGCAGCCACAGCTTCTCTGGGCACCCTGTGCCAGGGCCTCCCACCCTCACAGGGGAGAATTTCCCCCCCCAGATCCCATCTAGCCCTGCCCCCTGGCAGTGTAAAGCCATTCCCACTGTCCTGTCCCTCCAGTCCTTCCCAAACAATCCCTGTCCATCTTCCTCGAGGCTTCCCTCAGGCACTGGAAGGTCACAACTGGGTCACCCCAAACTCTTTTCCAGTTCTCCCAGCCTTTCCTCACAGCAGCCGTGCTCCATCCCTCTGCCCTTGCTCCTGGATCCTTTGAGAAGGTTTTTGCCCCTGTTTGTGTTGGAGTTTTTGTGCCAGCCTGGTGTCTCTGTCACTGGTTTTGCACAGCTCTGTTTGGGCTGGTTTTTAACTCAGCTCTGCCCTGAGCCTTGATTTACAATTAAATGAGAATTGCAGCAAAGGAGCTAAAACAGGTCCTAGGGTTTAAGAGGCCCTAAAGGAGATAATTAATTTACGAGGGTAAATTGTTGGTAAGATGATGTGAGCATGTGGAAACAGCTCTTGGGGTCATTAAAAAACAAGAACAGATTTATTGGCTGCTCAGATGTCAATAAGCTTCCCTTACAAGCGTGGACATTGTATCCTGTGAGGGAGCTGGAACGGGCAGGGAAGGGATCTGCCATTGCTAATGCAATATTAAACAGAATTCCTCTCTACTTAATCCTCTTATTAGGTATTGCATTACTTGGGCTGTCAGTGCTGGCTGCCTGGTGGGGAGGCCCAGAAGGCAGAGAGCTGTCCCCTTCCTGAGCACATTTCAATGGTTTGGACACAAGGGGATGATCCAGCAACCCATTTGTATGGGTGCTGTGCAGGAGGTGACACCCAAATGGGCCCAAATCTTGTGAGGAAAGGGGGAAATCCACTCAAAGTTTGCCATTCCCCACCCTGACAGGGGGCTGGGTGTCCAGAGGATGGACGTGCTTTGCTCACTGGTGCCTCAGTTATTGAGTTTGATAACACAAAATGAGAATGACCTTTCCCTCCCCATCCACAAGGAACCAAACAAATCGAGCTCTTCCTGCCAGGCCTGAAGCCTTGATTCCTTGCTTTTCTGTGTTTTCCCTGCCTGCCATTCTCTGAGATGGAATCTGTGGCTTTGGAGGTGGGGAGGAGGTTCCAAACCCCACTGCCCACATCAGAGGGGTCAGTGTGGGGCTGAGGGTCAGTCAGCACAAACAGGCAGGGGGGCTTCTGCAGCTCCTCCCAATGCCTTAAGTTTGAGCTTTTATATTTTTTAGATTCTGTGCTGTTTTNCCTTGGAGTCCATTCTGGGCCCATTTTGGGGTCACCCTGGGTGTGGCCCAGGCGGGCTCTGGCACTGCCCAGGTGTGTCCAGTGAGGCCTTGGAATAAATCCCTGCTTTGTCCTCCTGCTCTGGCTGGGCTCTGCTCCAGGGCAGCCTTCCAAGGCATCACCCTGGAATCTGTCCTGGTGGCAGCTCCTTTAGTTCTGAGCCCAATTACCCCAAGCAAACATGGTCAGAAGGGAAAATGCAGCTTCATGGAGGCAAGGAAACAAAACTGGAAGCCGACTCTGTGCTTTTACCCAAGTTGGATGCTGCTTCCCCCAGCAGGCACCTTTAGCAAAGTCCAGCTGCTGGGAACAGGAAGAGGTGATGTGGGGTAAGCAAATCACAGATCAGATTGTTCACCAACAGAATTGGCAGTTGTGGGATTGCCCTGTAAAAGAAAAAATATTGATTTTTATTTTTTTTTCCTCTGCTGCTTAAAATATCAGCAACCCAAGCTAGAGCTTAGCCTGTGATGCTGTACCCAGAATGGAAAACACCAGGTCTGTTGCACACCAAAGAGATTTAAGGCACCTTTCTGGAAAGCCAGGGCTCTTTGAAATATTCATGAATCTTTAGCAGTTTGCCAAGATACAGAGGAGTGTCAAATAATCTCCTCCTTTCCCACACTGCAATGTTGAATCATTTGAGCTGTGAAACCTTTGCTGCCCAGCAAGATGGAAATGTCCCCGTCCTTCTCTCCTCAGGACACTGACTGTGATTCCTGGGATCCAAGAACAGGGGGGAACTCAGCTGTGGGGCTGGGGTTCATTTGATGGCCACACCACCTGCGAGGGCTCCAGTCCAAGAGGCTCAATAAAGCAGATTTTAGTGATGGGGGCAGACCTGAGGTGTCAGTGCCACTTCACGGGGATCCACGTGGAGCACTGGAAAGCCAGAACAACTGCTGAAGGCAGGGAAGCTGAGAGGGAGGAATAAAACAGGGGGAGAAGGGCTGGAACTGGGCTTTGTGTTGCATTCAGACCTGAGGTGTCTTTGAGGCAATCTGACAGGAAGCTTTGGCTGGGGAATGCAGCTGGCACTGAGGTAAATTGCAAATTTAATGATGTTTGCTGTGAGGACAAGCCCTGAGAGGGATGTCTGACAGTGTGGAACCACCATGCAGAATAATCTGGAGAGCTGCTAATGACAGAACAGCCCCAATCCACGTGGAAAGTGAAGCAGGCTAAAAGTTGTGACCTGCTCTTTCCTCATCCTTGCACTGAGTCCCCTTGGTTTGCAACTGAGTCCCCAAATATCCACAGGAATTCAGGTTTTTGGGCTTTGGAGATCTCCTGGTTGGGTTTCTGAAGCTCTATACGATAACACTGGTGAGCAACTCCATTCTGAACAACCTCCCAGGTGTGAAACTGCTGAAAAATTTTTCCAATATTCTAATTTTAAACTTTCTCCAGAATAAATCTCAATGTCTCTTCAGGAACAGCATGGATGGAGGCTTTGCAGATCTGTCACTGTGAATTATAACACTTCCACAAAGACTTTCTTCAAATCACAGCATTATTTTCAACAAATTTATTTTAAAACTCATCAAAATATTGATTCTGAGGTTGGAAACATCTCAGCATTTTTCATTATTGCACCACATCCCTTCGTTTTACAACCAAATCGATCCATTAACGCAGCCATCTGGCCTGGCAGAAAGCAGGGAGGGGAACCATTTCCAATTTGCCTTTGTTTCCTGGAGCATTTGGCAGCCCTGGGAGTGCAGTTGGCTCTGCTGTGCCACATAATGCTCATGTTCCTCAGGGAAAGAGGTCAGTGGGATACAGATATTCATGAAGGTCTGTCTTGGGTTGCTGAGGGTCTGGAAACCCAGAACTGAGCTCATCTACAAGAGCTTTTTGCCCAAGGCTCAGGTAAATACAATTCTGCACAAATTACTTCATGTAAGAGATGTTTCTGTATATCTGTTTATTCATAGATGGAGAATTCCAGGATGGTTTGGGTTGGAAGAAACCTTAAAGCCCATCCGGTGCCACCCCTGCCATGGCAGGGACACCTCCCACTGTCCCTGGATGCTCAAGGTCTCATCCAACCTGACCTTGGGCACTGCCAGGGATGGGGAGTCCACAGCCTCCCTGGGACACCTGGTCCTGTTTCTAACTACCCTGACAGCAAAGAATTTCTTTTAATAACCAGCCTCAATTTTCCCTCTTCCAATTTGTACCCATTGGACACCAGTGGGAAAATGGATCCCACACAGTCTGGGAATTCATTCCATAATCTCATTTCTACTTTCCACAGAACTGGTGACTGTTCTGCTGAGCACCCAGCATTAGCATTTGTTCATTAATTAAGGCTGCTGCCTTTTCCAAAGTGCCATCCATGACTGTTTTTTGTTCTCTTGGAACAAGATAAAACTCCCTGGGACATTAAACCTTTCTTTAAAAGCTCACCTTTGTATCTACTTCAACTCTGAATCCCTGACTATAAAAGAGGTGATGGATACCTAGAACATGCTGAAATTCTAAGGTAAAAACCCCCAAACTTTACTAGCAGATATAGCAAAATTATTCGGGTTTTTTATTCTCTTTAGTTGTGATGATGATGATGAACAATTCTGCATTTGAACCAGCAAGGAGGGAACTCTGTTTGCTGGCTGCTGCTGTGTCAGATGTACCAAAGGCAACTTTTTATCCTGCTCTGGATGCCCAGCCTCGGCTGCCCTGCCCCTGCAGGTCTGTGTGTGTCCATCTCGGGGAGCAGCTCCGGGAGCCCCGCCGTGCTGGGGCTCGCAGAGCCGAGGGAAGGAAGGGAGGAGGGAGGAGCACCCCTCAAAAACTGAGCACAGGCGGGTGGATGGAAGGTGTCAGCCCCGAATCTGTGCCTCGGTGACAGAGGGATTTAGGGGCTGCCTTCCCAACCACCGCCTCCCCTGCTTGCTGCTGGCAGGGGCAGCCTCAGCCAGGTGAGCTCTGGAGCGTTCCCTGACCCACGGAATGAATTCCACCGGGTTTATTTCCTGCTCTGTGTTATTTTGTCATGTGTTCGTGGCTGGAGCAGCTCTTATCATCCTGCTCTTGGCTGACCTCCCAGCCTGTGGTGGGCAGGATTCTCTCGTGATGCCCAAGCTGGGGCTGACCCGGGGAGGCTTTTCAGAGATGCTTCGTGATCAAAAATTCATCGCAGCCTTCAAATGAATTGCTGCAATGACCAATTAACTCAGTGACCAAACACACTCCTCCTGGTCAGGATTTTATTGTGGTGCTGTGTTTGGTGTTGCAGTGGGAGGCTGAGGGGCCTTTCCCTGGGTGTGTTCTCAGCCCAGTCCAAGGACTCTCCCCTCCTGAGCTGGCTGTAGCTGATGGATTTTCCTCCCACCAGCAGAGTGTTCCCAGTGCTCCCCCCCTGCTCCCTGAACTGTCTCCAGGATTTGGAGGAGTCCCTGCCAGCCCTGGTCACGGGATGCCCACGGTGCTGCCAGAGCCCAAAGTGATGGAACTTTTCCCTTTGAATTCCAACTTCTCCTCTGGTTGGTGCTGAAGCTGGGATCGCACTGTGTGAGCTGGGAACTGAGAATCCCCCAGTGCTGCTCATCCTCTGCTCCAAGGCCGGGGCTGGGGCCCGGATCCACTTGGTTTGAGGGCACAGAAACTCATTCAGTTCTTGATTTAGCCAAGCATTTGGCACTGCCTGAATTCCAGGGATCCTGTGGCAATGAGGACCAGCTCAGCTGGTCCCCCTGGGTCTGGCACAGAGGTGGGAACATCATTAACAAAAATATTCCACTTCCCTGAAAATGCTGCCAGGGCCCCATCCCTTCCCCTGCCTGTCCCTGCTTCCTGTATTAAAATTAAAATGAAAATGAAATCCAAACACATCATTAGGAGAACTGACACAAACCCTTGTGCTTGTTGAAGACCAGTAACTACATTCTAGTTTATTGACTGCAGTCAAGTTTTATTATGCCTCAAATAATTAAATACTGCAACCATGACATTAAAAATACAGGCCAATTTACCAAAATAATTGTATTCTGAAGATTATGTACATATTATACATTTTACAGTCTCATGTAAACTTTTTTTTTTTTTATACATAAGGTAAATCTGATTTATGGAAACTAGAAAACCCAAAATACTCACTGAAAAAAATCTTCCTATGAAACATAAGCACTGGATCTGGGACAATTAGGAAAATTGCAATGAATGGAAACCAACTATAAAACATAATATAATCAAGTTAGTAGAAAAACGAATTAAATTACATTCATATAAAAAATGAAACTAAAAACATTGCTATGCATCATTATTTAAAAAAAAAACAAAAAAACAAAAAACAAGGGAAAATGCCCCACTCCCTCTCCCTTTATATATTAACACAACCTTTGATGGGGACCTCCCCTGTGCCTCATTTCCAGCAATGGGGCATAGCCTGGGAAATCCAGATTCCCATTCTCCTTTAACATATATTAAATAACTAGTGTCTGTACCAATACAAATATTGTATCATTCATGCACTGGGATTATGTTCAGGGTAGCCCACACCAAGGCACAATTTTTGTGTCATTTCCCTCCCCCCTTCCCCCAGGTTTCAGCATGCAGTGCTGGAGATGTTTGCTGGGCTAAACAACTTCTGTGGGCTTTGGCTCGAGTCTGAGTCTCACCCTGGGGCACACAGAAATCCTTCCAGCAGATTTTTGTAAATAAATAAGGAAAAGAAGGTAAAGGCCTTAAATTTAACATCTTGCACCAACTGTGTCAGCTCAGCTACCACCCCCTCCAGAAAACATGGCACTGAGGCAACATCATTCTGGTTCTGGTCAAATATTTTATATTTTAACTAGGACAAGCAAATTGCTGCTGCTGTAAATCTTCATCCCTGTGACAGCTGTAGTGTTTTGATTTGGCATAATGGAGCTCCAAGTCTAAATTGGTTTTTAGCTCCCAGCTCCTCTCAGCACAGCCCCATTTGCATGAGCAGCCAGGTACTGCTTGTAATTGAAGTACCTGGGAATGCTCATTAAAATAAATGCATAATTGAACCATATCTAAACAGCTGCCAAAATTAACAGCTGGTAACTGGGCTGCATGCTGAAGGCTTGTAAAATTTGCATATTTTATAACTGTTCTGCACCCAGAAAAGGGCCTGGTCCTGCACAGGGCTCGGCCAGGTGAGGTTACAAGGAACAAGCAGCCCTTGGTCAGAATAAATCCATGGAAGACAACGAGCTGGAGTGACTGAAGTCACCTGGATTTAGGCACTAGGAATATTCCTTCAGTGTTGAGTGCACCTGACATGACACCAAACATTCTGTCAGGCCTGGACAAGGTGAAAGTGTATCCAAAATGGCCTCTAGAAACCGTGCCCAGAGCTACAAAAAATTCCACCTCGAGGATGTCTGGTTATGTACAGCCTGGATAGAAAAGAAATCCTAATCTAGAGTATCAAAATACTGTATTCATATAAACACAGGACAGCAACTAATAGAAAAGTAAAAAGTGGAAAACACAAGCTTTCTTTCTTTTTTTTTTTTTTTTTCAATTAAATACCCTAAAAAAAGTTGGGTTTAAAAAAAAAAAAAACAGAACAGGAATTTGTGTACTGGAAAAAGAAAAATGAAGGGAAGAACTACATCTCCCCTCGTCGGCGAGTTTTTGCTGCAATAGCTCTGCCTTCCTCCTCCTCCTCCTCCTCTTCCTCCTCATAATTTTCTTCATGAATTTCTTTCTGGTTGTTGTCTTCTTGCATTTCTTGCTCTTGGTCTGTCCCTCTGTTATTCTTTTCATCTGCCTGATTGAGCAAAACAACAAAACAAAACAAACATCAGATTCAGTGCCAGTTTCCTTATAGCTGATTTTAGGGCAATGAAATTATTTTCAGCTGGAGTTATGAGAACTTCTGGGCAGAAACAGAAAAAAAGAAGATTTTCCAAAGCCTCCAGGGAGCAAGAACTGACAGAGATGGAAGGGTGAGCTAAAGGAAGTTGAGACAGCATGAAATGTGAAGGTCTGTGATCCAAAGCAAGGTAGAACAAGGATTATGCCACATCCCTGTGCCATGGCCAGTTGTGATCAGGGTTTGATCCTGTCCCTGACCCCTGGGCTGGCACAGGACTCACATTTTCCTCGTTTTCCCCATAGGGCTCCTCAGCATTGTGCTCCAGCTCTCGCTTCTTCTCTTCAGTCAGATCTTCCTGCACCTGCAAAGCACAGGAGATGCTCTGTATGATTTAACTCCCTCTCAAAGAGTGGCCTGTGGCACAACTGGGCACATTTTCAGTGGTATTTTTACAGAATGAGGATTCTAAAGAAGGGAGAAGAGAGCAGGGAGAGGTTAAAGGAGGATGAAAAGAACCATAACCACCTGACAATCAGGAAACTCACTTCCTCTGAGCACATCTAACTTTTAAATCCAATTCTCACAGGTGATACCTCTCAGCATCACCTGACACCCTCAGCTTTCCACCCCATGCTTTAACTTTACATATGAAAGATTTTGTCCTTGTCCTTCCTCACAGCAGTGTTGTGTCATGACACCACAGAGTCATCACCAGCATTTCCACCCTGCTGTGGACCCCCCAGAACTATTTCAGTTCTGACAAAAACACAGGTATTTCATGGTCACTTTGGCCATGTTTTCCCAGCAGTTGAGGGATCCTTCTGCCAACTGCTCCTGCAAAACCACAAAAGAGCAGCGGGGAGGGGGACTGGAAGCAAAGAACAATCTCTTCCACTGCTGTCCTTGGAGAGAGCAGGTCATGCTGAATCTGTGTCCCTGATGTTCAGCTTTTGGATGTCTCATTCCTTTCTGTTCTGTCAGCATTCTCTCTCCATTCCATGCCCCACTTCCCATTTTAGGTGCAAATTTGAAAGAGGACTGATTTGAAATAAACTTGGTTTCCTTTTGGGAAGTGCTGCTGTGCTTGTCTGCTCCAAAGAGCGTCCTGTAAGCTGGTTAGAGGCATCCACCACACCAGGATCACTCTGGGAAAGATCTGAACAGCAATGGAAAATATTTGAGCCCACCCACTAATGAACCTGATCCCCATTCAGGGGATCTCTTTTCTCTCCTAATTGCTCACTCAGACCCTGCTCCCCCTTCCCTACTTCCAGCCAGCACAGGGGGCACATCCTTTATGAGATGTGTTTAAATTGCTTCCTGGAAGCCAAAGAGCAGCTGCCAAAGGCAGCTCTGCTCAGTTCCCAGTGGCCTGCTGGGATGTGAGCAGCAGCATTCTGCACTGGTGAGTGCATCCCAGCTAATCCAAAGCTCTCCCCATTGCAGACAGTTCCAGGGCTTTCTTTGAGAGGGATTTTGTGGGAAGCAGAAATAGGAATTAATCAGCTACTGCTGAGGGGCTGTGGGGTGGCTCAGGGTGGTGCCTGCACAGTGAGCATGACAGGAGGGAAGCAGTCCCTTCCCTCCCTCTCTCCTCCAGCTCCATGTGCTGTCAGCTTCCTGAGCAAGCCCAGGAGCTGCAGCTTGGATTGCTCAGGAGGAGCACAGATAAATCAAAGTCAGACATAAAGAGTAAGTAAGTGGCCAAGGAAGCAGTTTGCTCAGAACTGCAGTGTGTGATTAGAGATTAATGAGGTTTTCTGTGACCTTGAGGTTTCCAGGAAATTTTCCTTGTGTTGTGAAAGGCTTAATCTTTTCAATTATTGCACAATTAATGCTGTGTGGCATGGAAGACTAATGGATTGCAGCACAGGAGCATGAGTAACCCAGAGTGTATCCAGAAGGGGACAGCAGAGTAATGGCAAAGACTTCCTGGGTTTGCTAAAGTCAGACAAAGTGATTTGGGTTCATCCTGCAGTTCTGAAAGACACCAGTGTTGAGTGTTAATGCAGTTGTGCTCTGCTGCCTGAGCCTACACCTGCCTTGGGTCTGTGTTCTTACCTCCTCTTCTCCCTCTTCCTGGTACTGTTCATCCACATTGTCCTCCTGCTGGTCAGGATTTCCTGCCATCTGCACAAAGATCACAGAAAAATTCAGTTCTGTGAGCTTGCCTAATAACCAGAGGGCTCAAGATTAAAGTTTCTTGTTCTGCAACTAAAGCTCTCTGTAAAGCTAAAGTAATAATAATGGCAGGAGAAGTTCTGGTGCATTCATTAGCAGTAGTTAGAGCCCAGCTCTGTGATTTAAAATTGTCCTCAATTAAAAAATAGCAGGATGAATATGAGAAAAATCACTCCACAGAATAAAGCAAGACTTTCCATACTAAGCAGGAAGACAATGGAATATTCACCCCATTGAAGACCAGTGCCATAAAAATTCAGACTCTCTCAGCCTGGAGCAGTTTACAGCTCCACACAATTGAAATGTGCAGCTTTAACCTCCTGAAGGAGCCCTAGAGGTGCCTCTTTTGCCTTTACCCACCACCAAGTGCTCCTCCATTCCTGGATGTCCTTGTTTCTGACCCATTTCCTTGTGCTTTTCATTTTCATCAGGCAGGTTTTCTTCTCTCTCTTGCTCAGCTTCTTCAAATTCATCTTCTCCCTGATTATTTGGGTCATCAGCAGGATTCACATCTTCCATGGCTGCCTTCTGTAATTTACAGGAGTGAGTGTTAAACACTTTCAGCTCATGGTGCTGTTGCATTTCCCTTGAAAGAACAGCAGCAGGGCCAGCTCCATCCCCACTGGCACCAGCAGGAATCTCTGCAGGATCAGGGGTCACTGAGGGGCCAGCAGTGAGCAGGGACAGAGGTGCAGGCTCCTGTCTGCTGAATCCCACAGGATCTGAGCACTTCTGCCCCAGAGGCTGCTCAACAGCTTGTGTTTGCTGAGTAGCTGGCAGTGCCTGATAAGGCCATGTGAACAAAGATAAGGGTTTAATGCTCACAGCTCCACAGAGCAGATGGCATCATTCAGTATCAGCCTGTCCTGCTCTGTTGACCTTGGCTGTGTCTACAAGAAAACAAAACACTTTTCACCTTTGCCATGAAGAAAAGGAACATTTTCTGCTTACCATTCCATAAAAGCAGTTTTATATCTTTATAGACAACAAATTAAAGATCCCTTAGAAATATTCACTGTACATCCTAAGTTGCTGAGTGGGAGGGGAGTAAGGAAGATGCACTTGATGTTGACAGCACCAGGTAAGCTGGAGTTTGGGGGAAGGCACAGGGTGATTCTCCTGCCCCAGATCTCTGTGCAGTCAATATCAGGGCTCAGTTCAGTGCTGACCTACGTCCTCTTTCAGGACCTCCCACCTCTGTACTGACTCCAGCTGGTCACACTGGCTCCTGAGCTGCCCTTTAATTACTGACAGCATGAAAAATACCATCCCCTCTCATTTGGACTGGGCACTGCTGGTATCTCTTGAAGCCAAATGTACCTGTTCAAGCCCCAGCTAAGACCAAATCCTTTATTCCACCAAAAGCACAGATCAAATGAATGGAAATAAACACCTTGCTTCCAACAAGGAAGCTTTTTCTCTTTATTTCTTCCCAAATGAGTAAGGATATCTTTAAACAGATTTTAGACATTGTTTTCAACTGTCAAGCCTGTCTTCCTAGCAGACCTCTGCTTATCTCATTTCTGTAAGGTGCAATTATGTCAGATGAGACCTGTAGGTTCTCACTTCAGTAACAGTGCAACCCTCTCACCTTAATTCATACTTACTGATTCATCAGCCTGCTGATTTTCTGCCTGATGTTCTGCTTCTTGCTGTTCATTTGCATTATTCTGATCATCATCTTCACCTTCATCCTGGTGCTGGTTGTCATGTTCATAAGCTGAGGAATTTTTGAGGTGATTATTGTTTTACAGCAGTTTTCAGTTATCCTTTTAAAAGTCTCCTACAGACAAGGTTCTACACGTGCTTTTAGCAGTGGGCAGCCTCTACAAAAACAGATAATGCTCACAGAATTGATTTACTCCTAATAGGAAATAGAAATTAAGAGATCAGGCCAGTTTGTATGGGGCATTGAACAGCCTGGGCTAGTGGAAGGTGTCCCTGTCCATGGCATGAGATGAGTGCCTCCCAACCCAAACAATTCCATGATTCTGTCATTTAGAGATATCAAACAAACCCACAGGCAGAGTCAGGAACATAACCAAGATCCACAGAGCCTGGTAATAACAGCTCAGTCAAAAGGACACTTTTCCTTTCAGGAATGTGGATATGATCTTCAGTAAATCCTCTATTTCACTCAGTCAGACCAGCCATGGTAATTTGAGCTTCTGGTTTTAAATTGCAAGTTTATGTTTCACTTGAATCCAATCTGGATATGAAATGAGTATGAAATCTCCCACGCAGGGCAGTACACAGGGAGCCTGTGAGCAGGGCAGGGACAGAAATTGTCTCTTACCTCCTTCCTCTTCCTGAACACCTTGCTCTTCCTCCCCTTGTACAATGTCCTGGTCCATGTTATCATAACGAGCCTGTTGGCTGAGAACATTAAAAGCCAAGCATCATTTCAGTTTCAAAAGTGTGTTTTCTGCTTTAATAAAACATCCTCCCACCTGCAGCTCTGCTTCTCTCAGCAGCTGCCAGAGCAGGCCCCAGTTTCATGCTCTATTATCTGCTATTTTCTCACATCACCTTTCCTGAAAAATGCTTGATAGAACAGAGACTTCCTTGTTCTGCTGCACTGACTTTGTGCTGCGTGTCTCTGTGCATGGAGTCTGCAGTCCTGAAGGACATGGGTCAGGCAAGGAGTAAAGACAGGACTCTGAATTTTAGGGAATGAACCTCCAGCTCTTCAAAAAAATCAGCCAACCCCCTGGAAATCTGCCCTCAGGCACAAGGGACAGAACAAAGCTGACAACACAAAACCCAGAGCACGACAAACTCATGAGAGGGAGTTGAACCTGAGGTGGTTTTTGTGCAGTTTCTCGCCTTGCTCTGCCTGTCTCTGCAGCTGGAGCTCTCTCTCCTGGAGCTGCTGCTGCCTCAGGAGCTGCAGCCTCTGCTGGTGCAGGGATTCCTGCTGCTGCTGCAGCTGCCTGGCCTCCTCTGCTCGCTGGGCTCCAAGGTGCTGCTGCTCCAGCTGCTGCTCGTAAGCTGCTTTCTGTCTCGTGGTTGGCATTACCTGTCACAGAAACGTGTTAGTCACAGATTAATCATCCTCTCAGTGGTCAGAATCCACCAGGGAGAAACCTGTCCAGAGGGAAAAGCAAGCTCTGTGCAATTGCAGCAAAGTTATTTTTAAGTTTTTGTGTCCCTGCTTGAAGTTAAAACATTCTTTGGAACACAGACTGGAAGTGTTGAGGTGTTTGTGGAGTACACAGGGAGGAGATTGTGGGCTAAGGAAAGCCATGTTTTTCCTATAAATAATAACAAAACCTCCCAACAGATTACACAGTAAAAGGAGGTTTTGATGACTGATAAGAGAGCAAAAGTTTCAATTTATTTAAGTGGTAATCTCAGGGGGAGTTGCTTCTAGCCTTAAGTGAGACACTGCACATCTTTCTATACTCAGCAATAATAACTCCAGTCTCACAGCTTAACCCATTGCTGCTGTTCTGACCCTCTGCTCTTCTTCAGCAACATCACACCAGAGTGACACAATTAATCTGCCAGGACAGGAAGTGTTTACAAAGCCCAAAGTGAGACCAGTGAAATACATTTCCCACTGCAGATCCAATGTAGGATGTAAATCCAGGATTTGCTGGTTTTATTTAGAGCTGCACACTGATTTCCCCTGGCTATTTTAGTCATGTTTGTCTGGCAGTTAAAATTCCCTGTCAGACAACAGTGAGCACTGAGCTGGCAGAGTGTTTGCAGAAGGCAGGTACCTCTGACAAGGAAACACTCTGCAATTTGCTGAGATGCATCAAGTTACCAAAGCAGAGCAGTTCTCCATCCCTACTGAGTTCTTCATCAGCTACCACGGGCCTCAGGTTTAAAGTGGGAGACAGGATTCAGTCTGCTGCTCTTTTTTTATTTTTTAATTTTTTTCCCCCATCTGCTGCTTTTTATCAGCAGAATTAATGTTCATTAAGATCTGGCCAGCACTTCAGTACAAGTGTGCTCAAGTTGAGCCTGAATCCTCTTGCATCCAAGTGCTTTGAATCCCAAATTTTCTATAAATATGACAGTAATTTCATCTACAAAACAGTGAGTGCTCTGAATCCCAAACTCTCTATAAGAACTTTTTTTTGCCTAGAAATAGGTGACTGCAATCCAAGGCCAGCAGTGATAAAGAGAAGCCTCCATTCAAACAGCAGATTTAATCAATTAGAAAAGAGCTCCCTACCTCTGACTGCAGGTGGTCACCCAGCATGTTGGTTTCTTCTTCCTTCTGTTCCTGCTTTTTCCATTCATGCTCTTCTGGGACTTGGTCCTGTTCCTCCTCCAGGTGCTCAGGCTGCCCTGCCTGCTCCATTTCTTCCTCTTCAAGCTCCTTTTTGCGTTCTTCTTCCATCTGCTCTGCCCCTTGCTCCTCATCCTCTCCAGCTTCTTGCTGCTCCTGGATGTTCAGCTCCTTGGCATTCTGGCCCTCGGGAGCCCTGCCCTGCACGTGGAAAGGCTCAGCCCTGTCCTGCTCCTGGCTATTTATTTCTTCTCTCTGCTTTGGCTTCTCATTCTGCAAAACAGACACAGGATTATGTGTGTACCACACATTTATGGGTTTCAGTTTGACAAGAGCCAAGGACAGACTTGGATGGATCCTTTATGCCAGCCCAGAGCTGTTGTCAGGAGGGCCAAATGCCTGGTTTGGGATGAGCTCCTCCTGCCAAATGGGGTCATCACCTGGTTTGTGGCTGCATAGCTACACAAGGTGTTGTACAGTTCCACCACGGAGCAAAAGCTCTTGCAATTCTGCAAAGCCAGCTTTGTGTTTTAGAGACAGTTTAGAGCTGGCTTTGGCAGAACTGGGTTCACAGCTGGACTCAAAGACCTTAAAGTTCTTTTCCAGCCTAAAAGATTCCATGATTTTTACTTCTTGTAAGTTCTGCTGGCCAAAAATTCTTGTAAAACAAAATCATAGCTGGTTTTTCTTAATTTCTAGGTTACACATTTTCTGCTTGAACCTTGGTGTGCCAATTTTAAATACACCGACTTCAATGTGCCACTGAAACCTTATAAAATAAAAATCTCTTCAGAACTTCTAAAAGCTTTCTGTAATACTTGAGATAGCTAAAACTTTAGATTTCTTATTTTAAAAAAATTAGAATTTGAGCAACTTCTTAAAACAGCTGGCATAAATACACTTAGAACTGGACTAGCCATGTGAGAAAAGATCATAATGAGTAGATTTTCTTACTACTCAACCATGAAACCATTCCTCACTGCTTTCCTGCAGAACTGACAAAGGTGCACAGTCAAACACACACTCCTGAGAGACATTCAGCACATTCTGCTGGGTCAGAACCACTCCAGGGGTGTCTGAAGCCCTTTACCTCCTGCTGCTGCTCCGGGGGGCGGCTCTGGGGGGACGGGCCCCGCACCTCGGGCTGCTCATTCCCTCCTTCCACCTTCTCTGCATCTTGGAAACTTGGGATTTTTTTGAGCGTGTCCTTCAGCTGTTTGTATTCCTCCACCTGAGTCTAAAGCCAACATGTTAATTACACTGTGTCCAAATTAATTCCTTAATCAAAGGTAATCACCTTGGAGTGAAGTTGCTGGCAGGACACGTGGTAGAAAACTTGATATTCCAGGGAGGAGAAGGGATGGGAGCTTTTAAAATACAATTTTTTCCTCCAAACATTAGATGACACTGATCAATCAGGATCTTTTCAAAGTGCACATGCATACAAAGTGTATTAAAAACATCCCTGTGGGACAAAGAAGAGGAGTTGTTTTATTCATGCCAAGCAGGAGAAGTGTCAGAAGGGGATGATGCAGCTTTCCTGGCAGGCTAAAGCGAGGGAAGTGGAGAGCACCACAACTTCTCCTTTGCTGGTAGGAAGAAGTGCAGTTTTTTCAGAAACAGAAGTTTTGAAGTACATCTACATGTCGTGAAAATGCCAAGTCCTCAACATTTAGACAGGTGTTAGACAAGACAACAGCCAACATACGGAACTGAGGCAAAGAAAGTCACAGTGAAGAGCAAGGGGAAAAACAGAAGGGGGAAAAAAGAAAAGAAGTAGAAGGAAAATGTAAATTTCTAAAGGCTTCCTGAAATGCAACAGCAAAATGTTGGAACTGATTTGCTGTTTAACTTTGGACAGGGTCAGGAAGCTTTAAGGAAAATCCAGCAGGGTTGGTACCCCAATCCCTGGCTCTGCAGCAGGCAGATTGCCAATGAAAGTGGATTTTTTGGGGTGGGCAGGGTGTATAAAAGCTGACCAGCTGCACACACACCTGTGGTCTCTGCCACACCAGAGACCTTCCCTGCTCCTCCAGGGGAGGTGTGGGTGTGTTTAAGAACCTCCACAAGCCCATGGACCCCTAAAACAGAATGGCCTAAAGGCAAAGCAGAGTGCACAGAGATTACTCCTGTCAGTCCAGGGGGTGCTTCTGCTCCCTGATTAACTGCTGGGGAGGACAAACTTCAGAGGAAAAAGGAGTATTTACTGAACATAAAACTAATACTCAGGTCTCTGATTTGTTTTTGTCTCCACTTGGTGACCATGCAGAGATGAACACCCTGGGATATGCTGGAGAGAGTCCAGAGGAGGCTGTGGAGATGCTCCAAGGGCTGGAGCCCCTCTGCTCTGGCACAGGCTGGGCGAGCTGGGGGTGCTCCCTGGGAGAAGAGAAGGCTCCAGGGAGAGCTCAGAGCCCCTGCAGGGCCTAAAGGGGCTCCAGGAGAGCTGGAGAGGGACTGGGGACAGGGGATGGAGGGACAGGACAAGGGGGAGTGGCCTTAAGCTGAAGCAGGGAAGGTTTAGATTTGATATGAAGAATAAATTCTTTACTATGAGGGTGGTGAGGCCCTGGCACAGGGTGCCCAGAGAGGTTGTGGACGCCCCTGGATCCCTGGAAGTGTCCAAGGCCAGGCTGGACAAGGCTGGGAGCAGCCTGGGACACTGGAAGGTGTCCCTGCCATGGCAGGGGGCAGAATTAGATGAGCTTTAAGGTCCTTTCCAGCCCAAACCATCCCATGATATTTAAACAGTGCCCATCCAGATCAGAACTGAAGTACTCTATTCTACTGCAGAGCCACTAAACTGAACATTCTGATTCAAGGCCACTGTTTAAAAGGTGCTGATACTGGCAGAAAACAGGGTTTATTAAAATACGTAATTAATCTGCCTGGCTGGAAAAAAGCACAAAGACTAAAACACTTTAAAGATTCAGTATTGACTTGGGCTGTTCAATGGCTAGAATACACCTAGAAATAGAGGGATCATTTATGGAGCTGGGAAAGAATCCCCTGGGGACTTTCTGCAGCTGGTTTGCAGCAGACACTACACAGGAATGTGAAATACCCTCTGCTCTCAAGGCACGTGCAAGACCCCTGTGTGGAGGGTCCCCACAGGACAAATGTCACACCCTGGCTGCAGACAGAGAGGCTTTGTGTGACACAAGCTTTCTAATTAAACAACTGAATCAAAGTGTGGGGAGCTTCCCTTTGGGTTTGGTGAACCTTAAATCAGCCCCTGCACAGGGCCCTGTGGAATTTCAGATGCTATCAGCACACACCACACAGTAAACGTGGCCAGTGGGAGAAGAGCTCCAAATTAGCTGCCAGTGTGGTTTAGTACTGCAGATTATGATTCTTCAGATATTCAGTCTGTGAGGGACCTTCCTAATCTTTCCCTGTTTTTTTAATATCTACACATATTGACAGGCACAACAAGCAGAACTGGGGAAGAAAAAATATTCAATGCTTTTAATGCTGCTAATGATTTTGTGGACTGTGAAAATGCGTAAATGAAGAAAATCAGTCAGGAATAAAAATAACTTTGCACTGCCTCATTGCCTTTCCCTCTGATCTTTCACCAAAAGTCTTCCTCTGCTCCAACATCACTCCCACATTCAGATTCCCTGTGGCCTCCACAGCTTGTACTGGCACAGCTGACTGAGCCTGCAACAGTTTGTGCTTCATGGATAGTTCACTTGAAAATGTCATTTAAGAAACTTAATGCTGCTGGCTCTTCTAAAAACTCATTTGAGTTGCACCTGGAATTTACATACCTCCACACACATCCCCATCTGTGTTCTGCTGATCTGCACTGCCCAGAGCAGCTGTGGCTGCCCCTGGATCCCTGAAGTGCCCAAGGCCAGGCTGGATGGGACTTGGAGCAGCCTGGGACAGTGGAAGGTGTCCCTGCCATGGCAGAGGTGGCACTGGATGGGCTTTTTCCACACCACTCTGGAATTCCATGAAAGCCTCACAACCTTTCCAGTCACACACAAGAGGAGATTTTCCAGCAGCATCCAGAGAGAGCTGAGAAGGGCAGAGTGCAGGGTGCTCCCAGAGAGGACAGAGAGAGAAGGGCAGTGGCAGCTCCCAGGGAAGCAGAGCCCCTTTGCTCCTCCACATGCACTGCTGGGCTGGCCCACAGCCTGCCCTGCTCCCTGACCCCTGGCAGCTGCTGCAGCCTCGGGGGAGCAGCCCCTCCGTGCCATGCAGCTCCTGGGCCCCCCATGCCAAAGGCACATGCAGCACCCTGCAGCCAGCCCGGCCGGGACAGACCGGGGACACAGATCTGGGCAGCTGAGAGGCGGCAGGAGCTGCTTTCCTTCTGACCTGAGCAGCAGCTAGTGCACTCTTGTGGTCTTCCAATGTCACCACAAGCTCGTTGTGCTGGGACAGCAAGTTCTTATGCTGTTGCTACACAAAAAGAAGAACATCACACGTTTCACATAAAGTTCATTCAGTTAGGGAGGGGAATTTGGACTAGGAAGATAAATCGATTTATTTTGAGAAGAAAATTCTGAGCTGGAATGACAGCACTTATTTATTTCACATGGAATGCATATTAAACAGGCAGAGGAAGCAAGCACACCAGGGAAGGCAATTTGGAGGCCAGGATTTGTGTAACTAAAATAAAATTAAAAGTAGGGGCAGATGTTGATGAACATTAAAAAAAAAAGAAAAAACCAGAAATGGAAAACATTAGACATTCAGTTTTGCCAAAACCCAATTTTTAATTTGTTAAACCAAATCCTGATTTCTATACTAAATACTTTTCCTTTTTTTTTTTTAATGGGCAAATACCTAAAGTGCAGCTGGCCAAAGACAAATCCATTTCAGCCTATTCCTCTCCTTTTTCCCATATAACAGAAACTAGGAATCTACAGCACAGCCTGCTTTGGGCTTGGGAAAACTTGGGAAAATTTTTTTCCAAATGATCTTGAAAGTTCTCCTGAGAGCAAAGCCTACCTTGACATCCTGCAGCTGGGTGTGAATGTCTTGGTGAGCTTTTCTCAGCTGCCTGTTCTCCTCCCGTAAGTTATACAGGGATTCTGTGAAAAAGAAATGAGAAGAAATGCAGAGTTTAAACCTGGCTGGATTTATAACACCAGGCTAAGCATCAAAATTATGACTATAACACAATCTACATAAAATCCCACACGAGTGCTGCAGTAAAAATTAGGTAGAATAACTGTATGGTTTGTTTTTCTTACCTGTCTCCCCAGCCCTATTAAAGCTTTCAATTTTCAAGCAGAAAATCTCAACATTTGGTGAAATTTTCTATCAGTGCACCCAGCCTGCACCTGGAATTCTGCATCACTGCTCCCACTGGGTGTGCAGATGGCAAAATTCCCCATGGAAATCTGAATCCTGGAAAGGCAGAGGGGAAGGCCCCCTCCTCTCCTTCCCCACATCACACCTGGCAAGGGAGAATTTTCTGTCATAGGACCCAGCTATTCCTTTGGAAGGGATGCCCAGATGGCTCCAAAAGCTTCTGGGATCTGGAACAACAGCTTCTATTCCCACTTTTTACACAAAGTTGACACGGAGCCAACAAACAACCTCTGGCTGCAGTGCAGACAAAGCTGCAAACACCTCCAGAAGCAACCCCTGTGCTAGGGACAGGTGGCAGAGAAGGCTCTGATGGACACAGCCCCATCCTTTTGTTCTATGGAGCTGTGTAATGAGGATGGAAGAGGCCTGGAAACAGCCCAAAATCTCCAAGAGGAAACTGGATGCCAAGAGTAAAAACTGAATCCATCACCCAAGTGTACAGGTGCAATGTGCTCCAGAGGAGCTGGTACATACAGGGAAAAAGGAGGTATAAAATGTAAATAAAGTCACTTCAGAAAGAGGCACAACCCCATCTCTGCTAGCAGTGACAAATATTCCTAAGATTGCCTTTCAGTTGCAAAAAAGAAGAGGCAAACCTTTTTTTCCAGGTTTATACCAGTCTTAGAATTAAAAATTAAAGACTGACTCAACAACCTCTGACACTCAACAGGCTTTTAAGTGCTGGGGTTTTTGCTATTTCTGTAGTCCAGACAGAAACACAGAGCACACATGAAGAGATTTCAGAGAGAGGCCTCAGAAAATCACCAACAAAATGTAACTGCAATGAGGCAGAAGATGCATGAACGACCTGTGAGTGAGAACAGAGAAAATGCCTCTCTCACACCACACAAAGCACAATGCCAAACACCCAGTTTAATGCAGGCAGCCAGACACAGGTTAAATTTACCCTTCAGCTTGGAGATCTCCTGCTCCTTTTGCTGCTGCAGCTGTAGGTACCTCTCCTTGTGGTCACTGAACGTCCTGCTAAACTCTTCTCCTTGTTTTCGGTGATCTTCCTCAAGGTCAGCGTGCTGTTTCTTCAGTTCTTCATGTTGACTCTGCAAATACCAAGTTGGGACACTGGAGCAGCTCTGTATCTGCAGATCTGGCTAATATTGTCCTTGGCAATTTGTTTAGTAAGTGCAGATGAATAGGAAGCATTCATAACAGGAAGGTTATTATTCAAAGCATGCACATTGCAGCTCCTTCCAAACACAAAATGATCTCTGTGATGAGCAGGCTCCTGTTCCAGGGCTGTGTCACCTCACCCCAGAGCTGCACTGTCCCCCTGGGAGCTGCTGAATGTGTCTCAGAAAATCCCTACGTGCCAAACTACATGAGGGCTGGTAAGTCAGCATTCCCGACAAGTAATTGCATCTGATAAGATTTAATTACCAACTGGAAAGCCTGACTAGGAAAAACTGCAGGAAACCATCTTTTGGAAGTCAGAGGAAGGCCCTGTCCATGATGCCTTAAGATTTAGGTTTTATATTTTTTAGGTTCTGGGCTGTTTTGGTGGGTAGTTTTGGGTTCATATTCAGTGCTACTGAGTTCTCTTCACAGAGCAGGGAGACAAAACAATTCCTGCTCCACCTTGGGACCAAGGACAACTTTCAGCCCAGGAACAAAACCAAGGGTGAAGGGAGAAGGCAAAGCAAGGAAGATGGAGCTGCACAAGCTGGAGCTGGAATTGGACACTGAACTGCAATGTGCTGCTGGAGCAGAACTTCTCCAAGGGTGAGCCCTGGGGCCTTGGAGTCCATTCTGGGCCCATTTTGGGGTCACCCTGGGTGTGGCCCAGGCGGGCTCTGGCACTGCCCAGGTGTGTCCAGTGAGGCCTTGGAATAAATCCCTGCTTTGTCCTCCTGCTCTGGCTGTCTCTGTTCCAGGGCAGCCTGCAGAAGGCATCATCCACACCCTGACACTCTGCAGTGATGCCAGGGGCCAGCCAGGCCCTGTGTCCCCAGCATAACCAGTCCCACAGGTGCTCTGCTGCCCCAGGCACCCACCTTCAGCATCTGGTGCTGCACGCTCAGGGCGCTGTATCTGCTGTTGGAGTCTTGCTGGAAGACAAAAGCACTCGTGTGAAACACCCTGGCACTGCCCTCAGCTCTGCACATGCAGCTTTTGGGAGCCACCAGCCAAGGGATGCAGCCCCCCACGACACAAATCCATCTTTCCCCTGGATTTGGGGCAGAGCAAGCTCCCACACCTACTGCAGCAACAACCCATTGGAACTCCTGTTCCTCAGCTCCCAAACTGCTCCCCAGTTTCAACATGAAATAGCTGTAAAATCCTAATTTACTTGCATTATAAAGAGCTCTCTACAGGTCTCTGGGTCCTCTGCCAGACAGAGCTTTCCTTCTGGCACTTGGTATATAAAACAAAGTTTCTTGATGTTTTTATGCTTTCCAGTTCAAAGCCCATGTGTTAGAAAGCTGTCACTGTTCTTTTCCCTGGGGGCTAAAGTACAGAAAGATTTCTAACACCTTCTTATTCCCCTTTCCCCTTAAATAAAACAACATTACGTTTGAACTACCATAATATAAACAGGGGATTATTTTCTAAATTAATTTTCTGGAGAGGTATTAGCATCTCCCACTATAGCTCAAATAATTAGGGATTGGAGAGCACTTATGAATGCAGAGAACTGGGATAAGTGAGAGCTCTTTCAATTAGTATTTTGCAAGATCTCTTCCTCTGCACAGTCATAATTGCAAAGCATTTCCTTTTCCTTGCAACTCAAATAGCATCAGCTATTAAAAACTTGTACTAGGAATGATGACTTACCCTTCCTTTATTTAGTGTTTCCTGTGCTTCTAGTTTATAAACAAGAAAATCTGCAACATGAAAGGGAAAGTACTGATGAAAAAAAAACCAGCAGGAAGATGAGAATCAGTGCTTGAATAACTTGACTATTGAGTACATAAATTCTCTTTAAGAGCTAACTATTCATGCAGAAACAATTTTCAAAGGATCTTAAAAAAAAAGAAAAAAAAAAGAAAAACAACCTATGGAGAGTTTGACAAAATGCACAAATTTTAAAATGCACAAACTTTTTAAAGTTTCATAAAATATTTTCACTTAAAGCTCTCACACCACAGTGAGAGATGCAGAGCTCAGGCTCAAATCTACAGACGGGTAATTAAACCTGACACATGAACTCTCTCAGCAGAGGCCCAAGAGCATCATTCAAAAGGAAAAGGCCATTTAAAAACGGTGTGTTCTTGGAAACAATAAAGCATTTCCTCATTTATGTCTCGACCTCTGTCTTTCCAGGGTTTGAAAAGGTGTCTCCCCCCGGGTAGCAGCAGGAGCACTCTACACTAGATGGCACCAGAAACCCACCGAGACCTGCACGCCGGGATCATCCCTAACTCCTTGGCAGCCTGGCCACAGTCGTATTTTTAATTCAGCAATTCTCAGTTTTAGGAAGAGCAGAGGCTCTGCTCTGAAAATTGCAGTGAATTTAGAGGTTGAGGAAACTCAGAGGATTGAATCCTGCTGAACCTCCACAGGTGTAACAAATACAATTTGTGTTTGCCTCACACACCCCTAGAATTTAGTTTTATTTAGGGAAAAAGTGTACAAGCATGTGCCCACCCTAAAGCACATGTAAAAGTACTGATTCCAAGTTTGATTTCCAGCTGATGGAATGCAGGAAGAGATCCCATGGTTTTGGTACAAGTTTTGAATTTTTGGCATGCCAGGACAGGATTTACACGTGCCCATAAACACGTGCTGAGTTTTTTATGTACATGGGTACAAACATATTCTCTATGTATATTATTTCATATTGCAGTCATCTGTAAATAGCATTACAAAGATAATTGCTTTTTAAAAAAGATCCAATTAAAAAAGATTAAATAAAAAAGAACTACTAGAAAGAGCAGTATAGCTTTGCCAAGTGGATCCTAATATATTGCTTATATATTACCCAACTCATTTAAAATTGAAGAAAAACCATTTGAAATTACTTTCTACTATGGTCAAGTTAAATGTCAAAGTGAAAAGCACATTTTTACCTTCTTTTGCTTTCTTATGTTCCAGCCTTTCCTTTTGCAATGACTTTTCTAATCTTGACCGGTGCTCGTACACAACTGAAAAGAGAAATTTTGTACACAGTTCATTTAAAAAGTAACACACACAAACCTCACCACCCACCCCAACACACCCAGGGAGTGTTGGCACAGAATGCAGCAGGAAAATACAAGTGGAATGAGGTCATGGGATAAAGGGCTGTTTGTAACCCTTGTGACAGTAACTTTTTCCCTTTTTGCGCCCTTATTGCATCCCAAATCCCGGGTTATCTGCATTGCTAAACACGGAATGCAAGAACCAGGTGAGGGATTTGTTTGTGGAGGCAGCCAGCTGTGGTGGAGCTACCAAAGCCTCTCTGCTTCTCAGGAATGCAGGGACATTTTCCGTGTTTCCATCCTCCCCTGCCTTGTTTGCACAGAGACAAGGAAATAAGGACAGCTCCCTGCCAGAGGAATTCCTGGCAGCACACAGAGCTCACAAGGAGGGGAAGGAGATGCCCAAGGGCAGGAGAGCTCCGGGAGGTGCAGCAGGGCACAGCTGCCTGAGCTGAGGCACAGGGAACCCGGGAGCCACCCTGAATTCTTCCAAAAACTGGGAATACAGTATTCCTCTGCACTGTCTCCCAGCAATAATAACTCCCAAAGCCTGTCCAAGCTGCCCATGATTCCTTTGCAGACACCAAAATGGGGTTTACATTTATGACTCTGTTTGTTGTATCCAGGTGTGTTTAGGACACCCAACATCCCCTGGCACAAAGTTCCCCCACCTGGCTGCCAGTAAAGCAGGATTTCATTCAGCCTATGCTTTGGACATGGAGTTTGGGATGTGGCACACCAGTCCCTATTTGCCCTTTCCTCACCTCTCATGATCTAAAACAGCCAAGCTTGCAGCAAAGATATCAATTAGAACTCATGGAAACAATTATATGTGTTTAAACTCAGTTTAACACAAGTATCTTTCACTGCCCAAATTACAGTTTGCATTCTTTTAATGAGTTATTGATTTGTATTAAAACGAGGGATTTTTCCATCAAAACCAGGAAACTCATTTTCTGAGAACAAACCATTGGTGAGTGCAAGCCTTCAACAAGAAGCATCAAATAAAGATTTGTATCTTGGCAGCCACAGAAAACTCCTCTTGCACCTTAAAACGTGTTCTTAATTCCACCAAGGTGCATTCTGCAGCCTTATCTCCAAGTGTTTATGTTTTAGCTCCAAAGCTGGATTGCTAATCAATCCCTGGCACCTATCTCCACTTTGCTATTTATCTTTAAAGTCAAGGGCATCACTCAAGATGAGCCAATGTATCAACACCCTCAGGAAGAAAACAAGCAGGCAATGAATATTCAAAAAGTCACCAGCAGGCTTGGAGAGGGGAAAAAAAAAGAAGGCAGCACTACACAGCACCACAGTAATGGTTTTACTTAGGCCCTGAAGATGGTGAATGCTGAATTATTGTGCAAAAGGCACAGTGGTTGCAGCACAGCAGCTCAGGAGAGCAGTGAAAATGCATAATGGGCTTCCCTCCCATGCAATCAGGGTGGAACAGGGGCTTTGGCAAACACACAGAACCACAAATGGATTTGGAGAGAACATTTTCCATTCCACCTCTCCGCCTGCAAGTGCACCTTCCACAGCTCCTCCGGGGCTTTAACAAGTGTGGGGGGAGCCCTGCCCAGCAAACCCATCCCAGGGGCAGCAGGAAAGGGGCAGGATTTGGGGTTTAGGGACCTCTCCGAGCTCAGAGAATCCCTGCCCAGCTCTGGGTTTCACCCTGCACTAGCAGGGTCTGAACACAGGCAGGGCATCCTCTCCTCCACCTGCTGAGTGCTCATCCCTGAAACACTGGGACAAAGCTGGACAAGTCCTCCAACAGCCCCTCAGGTGACCAAAAAGGGCAAGGAAAAACCTCCTGCCACACCTCTGCCCTCTGAGGTCAGTCACTGGTTGGCCTAGCACTGCTTCTCTCTGATGAAAGTCCATAAAGTGCAAAGTATGAAGGTGTTGATTAAACATCATAATTAACAAAGCACAGCTGCCATGTTTTCCCACTTGCTCCTTTGGGGAGTAGGTTGCAGGGCAGATTTTATAAGTACGTATTGGAGTTAATCTCCCATAAATTTGAATTATTTCCACCAGTTAGGAATTTTAGGAAGAGCCCAAACAAAGGGCTTGTTACTACTGGAGGAATTTCTCCTTCTTCACTGCCAGCCTGCATGCAAGATGTCTGAGCAAGAATCTGAAAGAAATAAATACACTGAAAAACAGGTTTTATAGCAAAGTGCAGCCCAGCAGGGGGTGGAACCTATACAAGGACTCGGACAAAATCCCACTGCTGGGATGCACAAATCATTTTTCTTAGGGTAAGCTTTGAATTTTGCACTGATCTTTGCACAAATAAATGAAAACCTTATTTCTACACTATATTTGATAGAATGGTAAAAGGTGGGGGGGAGATGTTGTAATTTAATAGCTTACAGGTACTATTCCAAAGCTGGAATTACTGCAGGTGTCAGCTTAATTCTTGAAATTACCTACAAAATGTAACCTACACAAATGAACAAAGCCCCACAAACTCACAGAGCCCAGAAACTCAACTGGTAACCCCACAGATCAATAAAATACCATTCACCTTCAACAAGGAAACACTGACATTCCTGGAACTCACCCCAATGAAATCAAGTCCTCAAGATTTTTCCCGTAAAGAAAGGGAAGTGAGGGAGAAGGGAGGTGTGGAATGCCCTGTGTGTTCCCAGCTTACACCACTCTGACCAGTGCTGAACGTTAATTACAACACAGGAGTCAGGGAGGTGATGAAACTGAGGTTATTTAACAGCCAAGGCTCCTTCTCTTTCCTCTGCTCTGCCCCTCTAGGCAATAAAGCTATTATTAAGCAAAACAAGCCATTATTGTACATTTAAAAGAAAGCATTTCCTTGTTTACATTATCAGCAGTTTTGTGACTGTGTTACTTTAATCATTTGGTCCGTCAGAAGGATGACCCAGAGTCTAAAATGCTCCCTGGAAAACTCAGATTATATTGGGATTTAAATGTACATGAGACAAGAAATTCTACTAATTTCAACATGACTGCTTGTTACACAATTCTGAAAACTTCCTGTGAGCTTACAGCAATACCTTTCACTCCAAACCAGCAGATTTCAGTGGTCCTGGCAACACTCAGTGCTGTTTTCCCTCACGCTGTGGCACAGTTGAACTGAACCAGCAGTGTGGGACAAACCACACTGGCACCTCCTCAGTGACACTGCGAAGGTCTGCAGAAAAAATATGCTAAAAAATAGTGAATTCCCCATTCTTGGCCCTGCAAATAGAACCATTTAAAATGTGAAGCCATGAAAAAAGCTTTTCTGCTGAGAGTAAAGTGTCTCCATGAGTTAAAGAGGAATCCCTTCAACAGGGGGTGTAGGATAAATTCTCTAATCCAATGCAATAATAAAGTTTTGACCTCAGATGACATTCCATGACTCCTCTGACACATTTCATGCTGGAAGGAGCTAATATAACAAGACCCCAAGCTTCCAGTATTTAAATCAGCGAGTCTGCTTTCAAACAAGATCCACTGATTTCACTACTGATAATCTTATCAGGACCAGATTATCAAACTGCAGCAGCAGGATTCCCCAGCACGGTACAAGCCCTGCTGGCCTCAGGATCACAGTGTGAGCTCCATCTCATTCAGAGACTCCACTGAGGGTTTAGCAACAAATGGATGTTCCAGTGACACTGCAAATATCTTGGAAAAAATGGAAATAGTCCTGCAATAAAGACTAGGAAATCTCTGTTTTAAGTACAGAGCAAGACAACAAAATTACAAAAACCATCTATTTATCATAGAATGGTTTGGCTTGGAAGGGACCTTAAAGCTCAGCTTGTTCCACCCCCCTGCCATGGGCAGGGACACCTTCACTTCCACTAGGCCAGGCTGCTCGTGAATGGAAGATTTACAATATATTGAACAAAATATTGAAGCATTTAATAGTTTATGTCCTTGAAGTTTTCTGGTTCGAATTTCCACTGAAAGAACAGAAAGGGAAAGCAAGGTAAGGTGAAGCTGATTGTGTGTGAGGCTTCACTGTGGAACATCCAGGCAGGGATGGGCTGCTCTCATTCTGCTCTCTGCAAACCACAGCTGGCACTGTGTGGATGATGAGAATTACCTTTACTTCCAAACAAACTCCTACACTTTGCAATTTACTCACATGATCAAGTAATGGTTTTGTTTAATCACAGCCAATCATGTCAAATTCCTCCTGAAAAACCACACCATGCATTGGCAGTTGTGCTTAACAATGACCCCTGCTCTGACTGAATTCCCTAATCATTTATTTTGCTCAGAGTAGTAATAATTTGAAATGTTTGTATTTAACATCTGGATCTTTACATTCAGGGGATTTTTTTTTAAGAGAAAGCACGTGCTTTCAGAAACCAAAAACGAGCTATCAATTAAAATCAACCTGCTTCTCTGACTTACTCAGTGTTCCAGGAAGTTCAAACTACAAAGTTCCAGTAAGTGGTTCTAGTTTTGCCTTCACTGCAGTTCTGAAAAATGGGAAATGCTGGAGAATTTGGCACATTAATGGACTTTACCCCAGAAACACACACTTGTATTTCTAAGAGATTGTTGTGGCCTCTATTCAGTGGTAAGGATGACAGGAAAATTAATTTTTAAACTGGAGCAAACATCTACATTTAATAGAATCCTTTACTGCACCCTGCCTTTCTATAGAAGTCAATAACACCTCTAGGAAACAACAGATTTAAGATAAGTTGGGACACAAGGAAGGATTTATCACGTTCAAAGTGTAAACTGCAATAGCTGCTGCTAAAAATAAGTTGCAGAAGGGGTATTAAATGTGATTAAATATTTAATCCCTCACAGATAGGCTTCAGACCTGACTTCTATCAGGAAGGAGATCATGTTTTCCAGAAATGATTTCCAATGCACTCCACAAAAGGTTTCTCC
Source organism: Polioptila caerulea (assembly GCA_013397295.1). NCBI lineage: Eukaryota > Metazoa > Chordata > Aves > Passeriformes > Certhiidae > Polioptila > Polioptila caerulea. The sequence continues at coordinate 318,718 of VYXF01011003.1, forward strand.
CAACCCTTGGTACCACGGGTACCAGCATCCCACCTTGCATTGCTGTTTTCTATACACCAGTAGATGATAAAAAGATTTTTTTTTTTATTAATGACAAATGCAAATAGCTCAAACAAAACCTGTGTAGTTATTTTAGACTAAAATTAGCAGAAAACCACATAAACATTGATAAAAGCTGCAGAGACAACAATTTTCTTCTCACATCACTTCTGAATTTCTGGGTCTGCTCAATCCTCAGCTCCAGGAAACAAGGGCCTGCTCTTTCTCTCAAAAAGTGTTTTACACTTTTTTTCAATTTTATGAAGGTCAAGAGATTGTATCTACATGGTGTCAGGATCTACATAAACATCTATATTCAGAAATTAGTAAAAAATACAGTTTGAAGAAAAAAGCCCAATCTATAGATGCACAAACTGCATCCAGAAATCAAGAGTTTGACTTAGTGATTCAGTTTTTTACTGAAAATGCCTTCATTGAGTGTGGTGGTGAGGACAGGAGCAGGCTCCTGACTCTGCCCTCTAGGAGCTCAGGCAGGCCATACTTCTCTCATCATCTCTGTAATTCAGCCCTGGAAATGACTGCCAAACTCTGGGATCTGAGTCACCTCAGGAAAATAAGATAGCAGGCTAATTTCAGACACCTTTGGGGAGGGGGAAACGCAGAGGACAAGGTGGAGCAATTGCAGTTTCTTATATTGATTAATTAAAAATACACAGTAGAAAATTTTGAGTGGTTTGGGTTGTGCTACATGACCACAAAAAGATCAGAGGTGCATTCAGCTCACAAGACCCTTCCTTAAACAAGGACAGCATCTAGACAGGTCGAATTCCTCAGGTGCTCACCTCAGGCTCCAACATGACTAGAAATTCATGCCCCTGAATCCTGAAAATCCCAAGAAAAATCACCCAATGAAGGATTCAGCTTTAATTACTTGTTCTGTAGAGCTCATTTTTTCCAGTAATCTGATTTATTTAGCTTTCATTACCATCAAACCTCAAAGCAGCACCTGACTTTCAGCAGGGCAGACGAAATGACTTTTTCCCTGCAAGGATCTCATTCCAAAAGGAGCAAAGTGAACTCTGTTAGCCACAAATTGCTGGCAATATCCTCAGCAGCACATCAGAGATGCTATAATGGCACTCAAATCTCTGAGAGGGTGGAAACCTTACTCATAAATTGCCCCACCCAAACTCACAGGCTGACAAGCAGCCAGCCAGCCCAGTGAGACAATGTGCTTGAACATCATTTTTAAGGCTCAGGAATTCAGTCAGGCAGGAATATGTGGCAGGAGATGACTGTCCCAGAAGCCAGAATGCAAACTCACCACCATCAGCCCTTCCTGTCTCCCTCCTGCTGCCCCAGCTCTGATGTGCCCACTCAGCTCCTCCACTGACAAGCTTCAGGAGGCTTAAATCATCATCAGTAACAAATATTTGGATCTATTTTACATCATATTGGCTACCAGGTCTTGTGTCAAGCTGGGGGGGAGGAACACCAAAACCCAGGAACAAACCCACCCCATTACTTCATTCTGCTCAATATTCCTTCAGACTGCCCCCTGATCCTCAGCCAGGGTCCAGCTGGGGTGCAGAGGGAATGCTGCAGCACTGAGAGAAATTCATCCTGGAACTGCTGTGTCCACAAGGAAAGGGCACTTGGGCATGGATCACAGCAATGAAAAAATATAAATATGGGCACGGGCTCAGTTTATCTTTCAAGTCAGAATTCAGCTGCTGGATGTGGAAATTCCACTATGGACCTGGGAACAAACTTCCCTGAGTTAACTGATCTGAACAGAGCTCCAGCACCTTTTCTGTACTTGGATTATGAGTAAAAGCTGGATAACTCCAGATAACCCAAAATCTTGAGGATGAGCTGCAAAACAGACACACATCTATCCAGTTCATACATATTATATGTACATGCAAATGTATATATATAAATATACTTTACACCATATACCTCTTCCATACTAAAATTCTGCACAATTTCAAGCGTTTCACGTCTTTTCAGTATTTAGAACATTACACATCCATTGAAAATGTGAATGGAAGAACAACAGCCAGGTGCTCAGAGGGGATCACAAACCAAAGCTTTCCCTTTCAGAAAGCCAGGTGGCAGAATTTGGGATGCTGCATTTTCCATTTCAGGGGGGGAAGTACACACAGAGCCAACCTCTCCTCTTACAGTGCTACCATGGATCTCTCAGGCAGCAACAAAACACTATCAGAGTGCTGCAGTGTGTTATGTAACTGGAAAGTCACAGGAATGACAGGAATTCAGGATTCTGTTATTGGGAAGAACAACCAACCACACAGGAGATGCAGCTCTCTACCTGTCTGATGCATGTGAAAAATCAGGCATTAAAAGTAGTGCTGGTTCTTCCCAGCTCTGCCAACTCAAGGTACAAGTTTCAGGCACTGTAAAAGAGGGATGTAATAGTGAAACACACCCAGAACTGTGTGATGTCAGAGCAGCTTTGGCATCTGTGCAGTTTGCATGCAGATATGATAAATATTAACCACTCTGGTGACACAGAACCGTGACCTAGCACTGCAGGGCATTGTGCAATTCCACAGACATAAAGCTGCCACAGATCTGACCAGCTCCCAGCAGGTGAGCCCCTCAGGGAGCCTTGATTTAGGACAACTTGATTTAGGCACAACAGGCACAGAAGAATCTTCAATTGCTTTACAGCCAGTGCTTCCCAGCACTGGATCAGAAACCCTTGAGGAAATGCACACCTTGCCCACAGCAGGGAAAACTCTCAAGTGCAGGGTCCCTGCTGGGCTGGCTGCAAGGAGCACAGGACAGACAGGGATTGCACAAAGCCATCACACACGTTAAGACCCTCACAGGAAGAGCAGAAAAATTTAAGGGAGTAAGAGGCACTAACTGTAGGCTGTTATTAGGATTGGGGATTAAAACAGATTAAACAGATTAAAATAGTACACGAGGGGTTACTTAACACCCAGAGGATGAGCAGACATAAGCTGCAAGGGCTAAAAAGACATCTGTAGATACTCTCAATCCTGCTTAGTCACAGGTACAATCAGGCTCACCTGCAGCTCTCAGGGTGGCTCTGTTCTCACAACAGAAGCCTGTTCCTGTACATCCAACAGTTCAAGACTTTGTCTGACACAGTTTTAAAGGAGGCAAAGAGCATCAAGTTTTGCTTTTATCACTTTAAGAAATACTAAGTAAGATTATCTCCATGTTTCAAATGTAGATAGTGCTCAGAGAATGAGACTTTTAAATAATCAGCTTACTGGGAAGATCAGCTTCTCTACTAAAGACCTTACAGATAACAATGACTTTAGGTTTTCTCAGCAGTCAAAACATTTTGTGTCATCTCTAAATTTTGCCCCTGGTATTCCCTTTGTGGATTACAAACACAGCCCTACTTTCTCCATGCCCAGAAGAACTTTGTTAGAGAAAAACGCCCAAGTTTGATATTCTCCTACAATATCTTAAGCAATCTGATCCTCTAAGGGGAATGAGTTTAAGATCCCAGCCTTTCTAACCCAGTTATTGTGTTTCCCAGGTCTGCCATCCTTCCCTTTGTACCCTGGGCTTATTTCAAGGGGCACAAACACTTCTTGGCAGAGTAGTTGAGGCTGTGAACACCAGGGAGAGCAGAAACCCCCAAAATCAGGGCTATGTGCAGCTCTCTTCAGCTCAGGTGTGCATGTTAGATGATTCTGAGACTCTTCCTGCCCATTTCCCAGTGATCTGTATATTCTGCCTTGGCATTTTCCCACATATTCCCAGGAGATTGAGCCTCCTTCATGTGTTGCAGTGTTTGAGCAAAACAAAGTAATGAAAAAGATAAAAATCTAAGACAGCTGGCTTTTCATGGAAAAACAGAAAGAACAGCTCATTCAGGCATGAAGAACTGGCAAGTATCAAAAAGAAGGTTGTTATTACCTATATAGATGAAAAAACTCATAAAAACGTGAAAAATAGTAGAGAGGACAGCAGGAAGTGAAGGGAGCTGCACTCTGAGCTACAGCTGAGGATCTTAATTCAGATTTTGGGCAGGCCAAAGGCATTCAGGTCCAAAATTGCCACTGTGTCCCTAAACTCAGGAGTGTCCAGGAACCTCAGGCATTTCACAAATGAACTCAAGTTTCACTCACAAGCCCTGACAGGGGCACTCCCAAGCTCCTCTGTGTGCAATGAGGAAAGAAACTGCCTTTGTAGGCTCCAGGAGTCACAACAAAACCCTACAAAAAGTCAGACAACAGGCGACACTTCTCTGTCCTCCAAGAGATTTGCTCCAGTCAGACTCCCAGGGGCACAGCCACAATACAGCCTCAGCAGTCTCAAAAACACCACTTTTAGAAGTTGTCTTTTATTTTTGTAGTTTACATTTGAACCTATAAAAGCCTCCGGATGAAATGGCTGTTCAGGAAATAGAAATCCATGCTCAGCTTTAAAGTCTTATTCAATCACCCAGGAGAGCTGTGATCACCAAGAAATCAATCCCTGTTGCTGCAGCACTTTCCTTTCCTTTAACACTGCCCTTTAACTGGCTTACTTTTAAAAGATTTCACAGTGCTTCCATCATATTTCAGGTCCCAAAGTTATCTCTAGCTCAGGATCTATAGAGAAACTGGTTATGCTGCATGGAAAAGATAAGTTGCATTACTTTACCAAAGCAACACTTTAATTTTATTGTTCTCATAAAGCAATAAATTCAAAGAATAATCTTTGGACAGTCAAGAGACGTAGCTCAGATATTCATAGAGGTTTGTTTTGGTTTTTTGTTTTTTTGGTTTTTTTTTTTTTTTTTAGCAACAGGAACATTGTTGATTTAAAATCCAGGTTATTTAAAATCAAAAGTTCAAAGTGCAGTCAGATACTGCACCTGCAAACTGGATTTGCTGTCAGCATTTTATGTTGTTCCTAAGTCTCTGCTTAAAGAAAACTCCTTCCTGCTGTTCCGCAACAAAGAGTTAAATGGGACAGGTTCAGGAAGGGGGTTGGTGGTGGATAACACCATCTGCCTGTGTCTCTCCAGGTGAGCTCTGAATCCCCTGTGTTCTCCTGATCAACAAACTCCTACTGCAAAAATCCAGGTGATTGTGCAGGGGAGGCCATTGCAGAAAGACAGGGAAGAAAAGTTTATTTCCCAGATCCTCTGGAGTTCTTAGGAATAAAACTTCCCTTTACTTTAGTGGGACACTAGGCAGCCAGGGGCTGCTGCTGCATTTAGTGTTTCTCTGGGCTCTCAGCCTCTCTTAGGTGTACCAGCTACTTCCAGAACACAGGAGAATTTAAAGAACCACTTTTTTATTGTTACATTTTATTTTTCCTTCTATTCTGTGACATAATTGCCAGTGATTATTTTTTTAAACAGGGTTTACTGCTACCATACTTGGCAGAGATAAATTCTCCTGCTTAATGGGCTTGATATGCTGGCATGGATCCCAGAACCATGTGAGTTTATTGCATGGATCATCAAATCTATTAATGCTATCAGATCCTGGTCCATATTTCACATTTCCCATTGATACACTCAAACAAGCAAGAGAATTACAGGAAATGCAGCTCCCACAATTGCCTGCTGCTTCCATGAACATGCTTGGATAGAGGAGGGCTGCTCAAAACCACATCTCAAGCATGGAAAGTTCAAACAGTCCAGACCTCACATATCTGATCCAGAGAATCTCCCCTCTGTGTCAGGATGAAGTTTGTTGCATGCTCCTCTTTGGCAAAACAGGAGCAACAGAAAAAGCCAACTTGTCAAATTTTAGCTTGAGAACAAGATGCTCCTGTGTCCTCTGTTGGCAAATGCACAGCCTAGCAAGAGTAGCCCTTTAGCCATCTGCCACACACCCCCTTCCCAGCCAAACATTTACAGCTTTTCTGTGACTGAAATGAACGTTTCTGGCTAAGAGCTCCCCAGTATTACCTGGAAATGGCCTGAAACTGAAACCCTAAGTAAGGATGGTGTCAGCTGGTGACTAAACACATCGAAGGAACAAATCACTCTCAGAATCTAACAGCATAAACCCAACTCTGTGCTCTCTGCACTCCAACTGTGTGCTGCCAGGCATGCTTTGATGGATGCTTCCACAGGGAAAAGGATGGCTGAGGATCACCCTGGAGTTCAGTGCTGCTACAGCAGATCTCTCTGATTCTTCTTTCACGCTGTTTTGAGAAAGCAAACTTGAAAGCTGGCTCTGGGCTTTGTCTGTGCTGACCTGATAACCTTGCACTTGACAATTAGAGAGGTACTGAGGTCTTTCACTTCCCAGACCATTGATGTTCCAGGTACATCCCTGCTGCTTTGCTTCTGATTTCTTGGCATGCAGATGTCAGACACGGACAACTTTTCATTTTCAACTACAGGACACCCACATTTGCTGCATCCTTAAACCAAGACCAACAAGGATCTGTATTTACGTGGCACCCTGAAGCCAAGAAATTCAGTTATTCCAAAAGTAATAGAATAGCCTTACCCAAGTAACTTACTTGAACTTTACTTTTAAATCACCATTTAAAATCACTTTATCAGAATACTCCTTGCCTCCATCCTGGAGCTATTTACGGTTTATGCTGCCCAGGAGCTGCAGATGGATGCTCAACATAAAACCCTGCAAGACAACAGAGAAGCCCACAAAAATCCCAGACTGGACGCGGTCTGCCCTGCACGCCTGCCTTTCCAGCTTATGCCAGGAATTGCCAAGTGATGTGCAGTCCTTAGGGAATAAGAGTCACTACAAGCGAGAGGATGAGATGTATGAGAGCTCTCTAGGAATCTCCCTGACCTCGGCGGGGCTGGGATCCCAGCGCGGGGAGACCCTACAACCCCACGGGCTGGAGGAGAAGAAGGGGGAGAAGGAGCGAAACTTTGAGAGAGGCTGGCCAGCCGGAGGAGGAGGGTGTTCCGCAAGCCTTGGGGAAGGGCAGCAGAGGCTCCTGCCGAGGGAGTACCTTGTAACTGAGCCGAGAGCGACTCCTGATGCTGCTGGTACTTGAGCGCCGTGGCCTCAGCCTTCCTCAGCTGGCCCTGCAGCTCGTAGTAGAGCATCGCCCCGTACAGGAACCCGAACACCACGGTCAGCAGCAGCAGCGTCTGGAAAATCCGCTTCTGTTTCCGGGAGCACATCCCGTTGCCCATGTCCCCGGCGGGGTCCCGAGGGCCC
>VYXF01011003.1:327047-340130 GCA_013397295.1 Polioptila caerulea
CGGCTCGTGTGGTGATGAAGGGGGGCTGTGACACCGAGGGTGACACCGAGGGTGACACCGAGGGTGACACACATCGCGTGCCCCAGCGGCACCGCCGGGACCGCCTGGGGCTCAGGAGCACCGGGAAGGCGAAGCCCCGAGGAGCCGCTTGTAGCCAAGCGCCTGAGATGTTCATGGAATCAATCCCAGGATGGTTTGGGGTGGAAGGGACCTTAAAGCCCATCCAGTGCCACCCCTGCCATGGCAGGGACACCTCCCTCTGTCCCAGGCCCGATGTCCAACCTGGCCTTGGACACTTCAGGGACCCAGGGGCAGCCACAGCTGCTCTGGGAATTCCATCCCCTCCCCACCCTCACAAGGAAGAATTCCTGCCCAATATCCCATCTAAACATACTCATCACATTAATCTATTTTTTCATAGATTGTTGGCTGCGCTTTGTTTTGAGTGTTGATTGTCACAGCCTTCACTGTCCTTGGCCTTTGCTTCCCCCAGAGCCCGGCCCAGGCCACTGGTGTGTCTCAGTTCAGGCTCCCAAAAATGTGCCATCCTAATTCAGTGCTCCCAAATCCCCCCGTGGTGCCGAAAAACGTGAGACAGGTCACGTATACTTCTGCATAAATTCAGACTTAGCCTAAATACAGCTCCCTCTCCTAGTGTATTTTATTACAGGACAAGCAAAACCCAACCAACTCTCAAGCTAAACTAGAATAATAAGCAAAGAAATCAAATTAATATGCCAAAGTTGGGTTTTTTTCCCCTAAATACATTTAACTCATAAGTCTGTGTTTTGCATAGGCATTATGCTGGTCTTAATAGAAAAACAACATCAAAGAAGCTTAAGAAATTCTTATTCAAATATTCCAGTAATTAACAGCAGTCAGTACCACAAGCTGATATGATTTCTATGTGTATTTCAAATATCTGTTTGATATATTTTTCATTTAATGGAATCCCTTGCTCTCAGCTTGAGGACCAAAGTGTTTGAAATTATGAGTTAGACACCCAGGAAGGAACTGTAATTGCTTTGAAACAGTGATGATTTAAAAAAAAAACCAAAAAAACCCCATGACCTTTCCCTTGTCTTTAGGAAGCTTCCTGGGGTACTCGATGTTACATTTAAAATCTTTTGTTCCAACCATGGGTGTTGCAAGTTGAGGTATTTTCATACTGGTTTAGAGCAAAAGTATTTCCAGGAAGTTTCTTTGTATCACCCAAGCTCCAGCTCCCCTCCCTCTACCAAGCCCCTTCAGAGCTGTCCTGTGCTTTTTCCATTTCCAGGCTCTTCAGGCTGAGCTCTGCTGAGCAAAATGAGATAATTCTTTATTTTTGGACTGAGACTTTCAAATCACTGGGGGTGATATATACATCATTATTACAGCTCTTCAAATGATTTAATTTTTTGTGTTTCCACTTGCTGCTTACATCGCCACTCATAAAACCAATCTGTGTCTTTAGTTTTGATAACTTTGCACTGGAGAACCACTGGCTGACATTTTAAAGTGTTTAAAATTATAAAATGTAAATATAAAGAGACATTGAACCCACAGTATTATTTAATATCTCTTCCAAATACATTTAATTGATTATGGTGTAAATATACTTTAACTGCTAGTAGGATTTGGCAATATCATTAACAAATACTAGGGGAAAAAAACCAAATTACTATCTCATTTTATTTAATCAAATATTACTTATATTCAGTAGCTGCTAGTGATAGATCTCTTCAGCTCGTGTAAATTGTGATTCTCCATGAACAAACCAATTAAAGTCGAAATGAGGAATTTATTGGGAGCAAGGGACTATTATGCAAAGCTATTAGGCAAATTTCAATTGGAAGTCCTTAAATAGAAAGGTGTGGACCTAAAAAAGGCTGTAATATATTAAAAAGCATTAAATTAGTTGCTAGGAGAGAAATGTTGCTTGGCCTAATCTCTGGATGCGTTACTGATGTAATCAGGAGAGATGAGGGGTGAGTGGTTCCTGAGCCATGGGGAGCTGGGGGGCTGCAGAGGGAATTCGTGGCAGGAATTTGCACAGAACCATTTATCAGCTCTGGTTTGGTTTCCTGGGCAAAGGAGGCTCGTGCAACCCAACTACCTGTGAGTGTGTGCTGCTCTGCACCAGCCCTTGGCCAAAGCACTGGCCAATCCCATCAGATTTACCCAAGAAATGATCAGCAAAATGAAATTCCTCTAAGTTTTGAGAGGCGTGTAAATTATAACCCTGCAAGTTCCTCTCCATGTACTCAGACCTGGATAACTGAGAGCCTGACCAGGGGGGAGATGTCAGAAAAACCCCATTTCTTTTAGACATGGGTTCTCATCATCAGCCTCAAGATGTGGGAAGTGCACGCCTCTGTAATTTGGATACCACAGAACTACATTTTTTGGTTTGCTCATTTCCTTTGTTTATTTTCCTCCTCATAAGATAATTTTCCTGTATTTTCTGTCATTTTCTTTTTCGCTGTCAGTTTTACTAAACTCGGTGCCACAATTATTACAACTCTAATTAAAATGATCATTAAACAACTTTGAGTTTTTCCAGAATGGTGTAATGAGCACAGCAGCTAAACAGATCAGGCAGCAGGTCTTTTATTTATTTTTATTTTATTTGGATCTTCCCAATCAAAGGAGCAGGGATCCCAAGCGATAGAAATGCACAGGGAAGGTTGTCCCACACAAGTCCCAGCCCATTCCTTTGGTTAGCAGAAGTTAAGGAATGTCCTGGCAAGGCATCTGTTATTACCTCTCCAGCTACAAAGTGCATTCCAGCTGCAGATGTTTAACCTTTTTGTCCAGTGGCTAAAGCTTACTAAGATATACAAATGTAGTTTTAACATGCAGTGTCATCCAGTAGTGATCAAGAGCTGCAGGAATAAAAGGATTGCACTTGAAGTGGTGAGTGCTCCTGGGAAAATTGAATTTATCCCTGCTTGAGGTCATAGCTTGTGACATTGGGGGAAGTCAGGATTTTTATAGCTGAGCTGTGTCAGAGTGTCCAGTTTGAGTAATCAGTTGAACTCTGCTGATGTCCAGATTGGAGGTGAGAACAGGAGGGCTGTGTTTTAATACAGAAAGTTCTATGCTATTTAATATTCTGGGGGAAAAAAATAATCAAACATAAGGCATCCCAAACTGGACACTCCAAGTCATCAGAGCTTTGACATCTATGTTCTGGTGCCCCAGTTCTGGATGTGGAATAGGAGATGATGATTGAATTTTTGCCTCATAGATGTACATAAAGACACCTTTTTGTAAATCCTTCAGCATTCATGGGGATGAAACACTGGTGAGAAAATTTTGTGGAGGTACAAAGAGCAATTTAAACAATTCTCCACTGGGGTGGGAAATGTGGTTCCTGGTAGACATGACTGAGGAGGCTTCACAGTGACTTTGTCTTGTTTCTGGTGCTTCCTGACTTAAAACAGTCTGCTCATTTTCCTGGCTCCAAAGCATTATCCTTTGTAAATAATTCATGCAGGTGAGGAGATGCATTCAAACCTACGGCTGTTGTAGCAGGCTCGGAAGTCGTGGAGCTGTGTTTGCCACCGAGCTGAACACTCCCTTTCCACGTGCAGGATGCACTTGGAATGGCCATTCATGACTTTGTGTCATTGCCGTGCAGCCAGCACAGCTGAACTTCAGTGTATCCTGTGCTGGAGCCATCAGTTGCCTGTCAAAGCAGAACAGCTTCTAAGAAACACTGGAATTTGATCAGCTTTTTGCTGCAATCCCCAGAGATAAAACCCCCTCCTCATGCCATTACATGTTCTATCGTTCTTAACATGACAGCTTCCATAAAAGCAGCAGTAAACACCTAAAATAAAGAATAGGATCCCATGTCTTTTAAACACCAAATTGACTTTAAACAGTGGTCAGGTGATCCACCTGATGAGAAATTCACAATTGGAAACCCCTGTTTCTGAGAAACAAAAAAAGAAAAATTATAATGATTGAGTGCTAATGATGATCTGGATACTCCTACAATTAAGGGGCAGGATATTTGATCCTTTGGGTGCTGATATAACAGCACATTTTGTGCATTTTCACAGGGATCTCTTTGTATTTTGCTTCTATGTGGGTTTTTTTTTGATGCTGCAGATTCCTCTGAACCGACAGGTGAAACACAAACAACAACTCGGGCTGCCCCGAGGATGAACAAGGGCACATCAAAGCCCTGGGGCTGTGCCTGCAGCCAGGTGGGAAAAATCCTAAAGGGGAGGAAAAACCGCTGACTCCTGGGGGAGCTCCAGGCAGGTGTGAGGACACAGAGCCCGGAGTGTTGGGGAATTCTCTGTCCTGTCTGCAGGGACAGGGGCCACCCCACGCTGCTGTTTCAAAGCACAGCAGTTGCATTCCGCTTTTTTATGAGTTAGAGGAAATTGTTGAGCTTGGGAAGGCTGACTGCAGACATTGTTTCTCTCTCATACATAGGATAATCTCCAGTGATTACTTTTTCCTGGTGCATTTCCCGTTGGGCTGTCCAGGCTGGAGGCTGAGGCAGATGCAGGAGTAAATAGGTCAGTGAATTTTGAATTATTCCATCCCCTGCTTTTTCCAGTCTTGTCACACTTATTCACTTTTTTTCCACAGTCTTTGTTTTTCCAGCACCTGAATAAAAGCCAGGGTCTGATATCCCACAGCTGTAAAGCTGCCTGGCCTTCCAGAAATCTCATCTTAATTGTTTACATTATCATTGCATAGTAAGATAGTGAAGAACTAATGTACATTCCTTGATGTTTATGTCTGGGATATCCTTGTGATTTTTAAAGGATCTGAAATGGAGACTTTCAAATGGAGTTTGGAAACTCTTACTTTGTAAAGTCAATTTGAGGAGGGAAAAACAACCACTCAGGAATTTATGTTTAAAATCTGAAGAAATGTAGGTAAAGTATTTTAAATTAGCTTAAAATGAGCTCAGGACTTCAACAGCCACATCCACATTCATTTTCATGGGACTGTTATTTCTTTTAATGGTATTATCATGGCCTGGCAGACTCAGAAACAGAAGCTGTTTTTCCAGTCAGTTACTGGGTTATCTCCAAATAGTAGTTTTAATTGAATTGGAGTTATTGACTTCTAGCTTCTTCCCATTCACCAAGAAAATGTGTGCAGGCTTTTTTCCCAAAACATAACTATCTTTCCTAATTGTTAGTCTTGGAAGGGCTTTGCTGTTACATTACAAACTAAAATTAGTTCCAGTCCAAAGGAATCCTACATATTTGTTTGGGAACTTGTAGGAATATGGAGAAGTGGAAAAAAGGGCTGAATTTGAGAAAGACCTGCTGAAAAATCTCCATCTATTCTGGAAGATACCCAAAATCACTTCAGTCCTATTAGTGAGAATTACTCTTGACTACTTCCTGTTGAAAGAATTATTGTGTTTTATTCGCTACCAAAGCCTCATTCGGGGCATTCTCTTATTTTCTGGAAGATGAATGGCTGCTGGCAGCTCTCAGTCACTGCTACATCAATTTTCCTCACAGCTTTTCCTGTTTCCCAGCTCCCTGGTCTGTCTGGGATCGGGGTATTCCTGCGGAGGTCAGGTTTATTATGCACATGAGTGAGGATGGCAAAGTAAAGAACCTCTAAGGACTCGAATGATGAAAGTCCTAAAAGAAATAATTAATGACTGTACCAGTCAGACTCCTGAACCAGCTGTAGAAACCACACTGAAAATTGATCTTTTTTGTCTGTGAAAAAAACATAACTTGCCTTTTGGCTTGGATCCATCCAGCACTGAAAGGACAGGAAAAAAGATCTCGGGAGCTGTTTGTTTTTGTAGTTATTAAAACCGATGAGCTCAGAGTTTGGAAATGCTGAAGAAAAAAAAATAAAAAAACCGAGAAGACCTGGAGCAAAGCAAGGGGAATTCACACGCAGGGTGGAGAGGGAATGTTGGATGTCGGTGCCACCTAGTGGGAATTCTCCAGAAGCTCGAGGAGAGCCAGGCTGCTGCTTTTCACCCTAAAAAAGTCCCTTCGAGAAATAAAAAAATCACTGATGATGGTGTGGGCACTCAGCAGCGTCAGTAAGTAAGGCTGGGAGTGCATGAGAGGGAGCCTACAGGTGGTGGGAGGAAAAAGTAAAGTCAGTTAAATCTCTGGTACACCTCCTTCCAAGGAGACTGTGTCTTTTAGAGTTGGGCAGCAAAAAACCCCTAACAGTGTTCAGTGGGTGCAGGGGAGCTCTTTGCCTGTGGAATATTGCCCTGGAAGGCTGGGGAGGGGCTCAAGACAGGGCACATGCAGGATTTATTAACCATACCTGGGCTGGAAGTGCTTGGAGGCAATGGAGCTCATAAAGTTTTACAAGCATTTACACAGCACATTTACATTGTGAATAAAGAAGTGGTAAGAACCTCTACACAGAACCACTGCCTTGTAAATAATGGGCCTTGAGAGCAAAATCTACTCACCTACAGTATCAGACATTCTTGTGCTCTGGCCATGATGATGAACAGTCCCTGAGAGCCACGAAGTCCAACTCAGTGCATGCCTTTTCTTGTTTGATTGAAAAAAAAAAAATAATTCATTTCCTTAGGAAATGATGTTGCAGTCAGACAAGGGTGTTGTGTTTGTGTGTTGTTCACTTTCAAACCTTGCAATTCATTGTCTAACTCGAGCAGATTGACCAGAGGGTAGCAACTCACATATGACATTCCCATTCCTGAAAGTTTCATGAAAATAAGTGTCCAGGTAGAGGAGAGTCAGCCAGGGGGAAAAGTGCCCTCAACTGGCCCCTAATAACATGGAAAAATACTTAATACATACTGCTAGCCCAGAAAAAAACCTGCCATTACTTTTCATAGTAAACTATAAACCACAAGATTCTCAGAGATAAGCTTCTGCTGGAAGTATTTGTTTAGGCAAGAGCAACAGAAAAGCGGTAGTAAAACAGGAATGTGAGTGGGATCGGGGCATGGAGCAGCATCAGGGCTTTTCTCCTGATCCCACTCTGCAGTGGGATCCCAGCACACTGCCTGCCACCCTGGCACCTCTGAATGCCACAAGGATTCCCAGCGGGAATGCATTTAGGTCCTGGCAGAAACCCAAAGTGTTTGCCTTACCTGGAGGGCTCCTGCTGTTCCTTGCCAGGGAAGCCTGGTGCACTCTGAACACATCCTTGCTGTTTGCCACTCACTGTGCTTTACCTGTCAGGTCACCTTGTCTGCAGCTGGGGCTCAGCACTGCCGTGTGTGACTGCCAGAAGGGACTGATGGCCCCAGACGGGGGTGGCAATTCACAGAGTCCCAGGAAAACCAAAAACGAATGGAACGAACTCCTGATCTCTGTGCTGGCCCTGGGATACCTTTGCCTCTCTTGTCCCGGGGCTCAAAGGGGCCCTCCCTCCCTCCCCATTTAATGTGGAAAGAGGAGGATTTGTTTCATGAGCAGTTGGCCTTGCATCCATAGGGATCAAAGGTGTGTTTGAAGGAGGTCAGGCCAGTCCTTGAGGAGGAGAGGGAGAGAGGAAGAGATCCCAGACGCCTGGTGATACAGGTCACAGGATCTCAGAATGGCTTGGGTTGGAAAGGACCTTAAAGCCCATCCAGTCCCCCCCCCTGCCATGGGCAGGGACACCTCCCACTGTCCCAGGTTTCTCTGAGCTCCCTCCAACCTGACCTGGAACACTTCCAGGGATGGGCCATCCATGATCAATGGGACAGTCCACACGTTTCAGCAAATAATTCAAAACCCCACAGCATCAAGCTGTGGAAACCTGATTCTCTGTGGCTGCTCTTTGGATATTTTATGCTTTTTGGAGTGTCACTTTTACTGACCTGCTCCAGGGCTGGGACATGAGACTTTGGAGAGGATCTGTAAATGATATTTCTCATATGTTGTTTATTATCTTCAAAAGGAATCTCCTTTTCAAACAGTCCCATGGAAGTTCCTGTATTTAAAAATAGCAGCCCTAAAGGGCTTGAATTTTCCTTTGGGCTTAGCTTCTTCCAGATTGCCTGAGTCAAGCAGGAAAAGCCTGAACATACATGGAGGAAGTGACATAGACATACTGCTCATGATGGGAGCACTCAGCAAATGGGAAACAGAAATTTGGCAGGGGCAGTAAGGAAGATTAAAATACATCTGGACTAGAGCTGTGATATTCCAAGGGGTGAAATAACCAAAACAATTGGAAATCAAAATGCATTATTGGATATTTTAACATTCAAATGCCAGCAACATGGAGGGAGAATTTGCCAAATTTTGCTAAAACAGTATTTTATTAGGGTGAGCTTTCTACAGTGACTCAGGTAAACTTCCTGGTTGCTTAAGATTAACTTGTTTTATCTCTAAAGAGACTGAAAGAATGGAGAAAGCTGCTACAGCAAAGCAATAAAACTTTTGAGTTCATGTAGCACATGTAGAAGAAACCTACTGTTAGGAAGAGCTGATGATTTTTCTCCAGTTTCAGATGGCAGAAATCTCCAGATCTAAAGGTAAAATCATTGC
Source organism: Polioptila caerulea (assembly GCA_013397295.1). NCBI lineage: Eukaryota > Metazoa > Chordata > Aves > Passeriformes > Certhiidae > Polioptila > Polioptila caerulea. The sequence continues at coordinate 335,504 of VYXF01011003.1, forward strand.
TGGCCTCTTACCCTTGAGAATGATTGATTAAAAGTGCAATTCCTATTCAAATCAAGTAAGAACTCTGTTTATCTAAGGGCTGCACTTCTCAGAATTTAACGTGTATTATGTGCAAGAAAAAAAGACTGGAATTCCTACAGACACTTTTCTGGGTGACACCCTCCTTCTGTTAAAGCCAACATCGGGTTATTGACTACAGCATACTCCAAATTTCACTTTTACTTTCTTTTCCCTTCACAATTTAAGAGGTGATTGCTTTGTTTTGACTTGACTCATAACCTGAGGCATGACTAGCGCTGATGTGCAGCGATAAAACTTCCTGTTAGGGTAAATCCCAAGAAACTTGAGCAACTTTATTGTCAATTTGGACTCATACCAATGCTACAGTGGAGGATTTTTTTCATTTTTATTTCCACAGTAAAAGTAAGAGGCCCCAGCTGAAAGATGACAGCCAGGCTGCATGTTAGAGCAGTTTAGGTCCAGAGCCAGACCTGTATTCTGCAGCCTGAACCTTTTTCTAATTAAAATACACTTGATCTACTGTTACAGTGCTCGAGAGCTTTTGAAGTCACACTCTCCCTTTCCCACTTTTGCAGGGTATTTTGAGAAAAGAAAGTTTTCTCTGCTTTGGGACACATAAATGGAGCTTGGTTAATAGATGAGAGTAGGCATAGGATAGATGAGGTTGTAAATTTCTTATTCCACTTTGATGTCCATCCTAAACCCCTGGATTTTTTACAGCATTTATCACAATGGTATTTGGTGATATATCAGGTTTAAGAGTGGGCTTGCTGTCTTTTTTTTCCTCTCAGTGTCCACTGTCTTTTTAGAGCTCTCTTCATGTGTTTCCGTGCAAATTTTGAAACTTGTTCAAGAAGTAGGTTTTATGGTTTTATATGATTTTCTCAAGACATTTTCTCATTTTCTCAGGATCAGTTAAGATTACCCATCCTCTCTGTCACTTATAACCAAATTTGCCAGTATTTCTCTATAAATACCAAAGGCACATAGCCTCATCTGAAGCAAAGTTGGGGGTTTTTTTGATGGAAGATAAATTTCCTTTTTTTAAAAAATTTTTTCCTGTAGGAATTGCATTTTAGGACAATTATCTAGGACATTTTTCTTGAAACAGGTTCCTTCCCTTGAAGGGAAGAGCTAAACCTGACTTTAACAAGCCTCACACTGTTAGCAATGTGCTTTTTAAAGCTCACTCCAAAGCCCGTGCAGATATAACATGATATTTCATATATTAATGGGAATGCAACACACAGCTGAAAACTTCAGGGTTCTCAGAGGCTGGATCACACTCCTGAGTGTCCCTTCTTGGGAAAACAGTTGTTCTAGGAGACCCAGAGTTGGCTTACACTTGATGTTTGGCATATTAACCACAGAGGATGCTCTACATCAGCCTCATTTCGGTTGAGGGTCCCCCTGGATCCCTGGAAGTGTCCAAATCCAGGTTGGACAGGGCTTGGACCAACCTGGGACAGTGGAAGGTGTCCCTGCCCGTGACAAGGGAGGAACTGGATGGGCTTTAAGGTCCCTTCCAGCCCAAACCACTCTGGGATTGTGTGATAAACCTGTGAGTGGCAGATGTCCAACACTTTCACTTAGTGCAGGATTTCCTCTGGCAATAACAAACACTCTCTAAGGTGCCAGAGCTGTTACCACTGGTCACAACTCCTGCATGTAAACATAAAACACTGCAGAGTGCAAAGTCACAGACTAATGGTCATCCTTGGGGTTTTTTTCACTCACAAAACTGTGCAGTTCAGCCCAGGTAGAGCAGTCCCATATAACAGGAAACTTTGCCAGAGAGATCTGGCCATAGGTCTTGAAATCCCTGGAAATCTTTGTAGTACTGCCTGGACCTCAAACCCTCTCATTATAAACCAGATCCAGAAAGTGCATCCAAGCTTTCTAACCTGTTTCCATGCCATAGTGCTTTGTTGGGACACAATTTAAATTCCTTTTAACTCAAATTCTCCTTGACTACAAGAAACATTGACTGGGATCCTGCCTCTAAAAACAGCCAAGCAGGGGAGGCTCTGTGCTCAATCCCAGCCAGTCAGGCCTCTGTGATCTGAGCTGCTTTCCACACCAACATCTCCTACAGGAAAGGTGCATGGAGAACACCTTCCTCAGAGGTGACACCTGGAAGTTACAGACATCTTTGAACCAGGGGAAGGCAGAGTTCAGCCATGGATTCTCCACACTTTCTGGGCACAGGCTGCCCCTAGATCCCTGGAAGTGCCCAAGACCAGGTTGGATGGGGCTTGGAGCAACCTGGGATAGTGGAAGGTGTTCCTGCCCATGGCAGGGGGTGGAACAAGATCTTTAAGCCCTTCCAACTCAAACCATTCTGTGATTCTTTTCTATGGTTCTAAGACTAAAATATTCCAGACCCTGGGACTGTTTTGGATACCTTGTTGAAAAGTCTTCTTGTCATCCCAAGCCAGGTGGGGACTGTACTGTAAATCTCCATTTCTTTTAGGTTGGGGGAAGAGTTTTTTCCTTCAAATAATGATCTGCTTCTACTGAAACAACCAACCAGGAATGTGCTCCTGCCAATTTAAGTTATTTTCCTTTGCACCTCAAGACTGAGTCTGGAAAAAATGGGTGGGTTTTTTTTTGATGTTTTACTTTGATCATACTGCTTCTCTGTCCAATATCTTATAAACTCCTTTTGCCTTGAAGTTTATGTGGACTCTACTTCGAGACCATATTTACCCCTGAGATCAGGACTGTGTGAATGGAATTTGGAAAAGGGATTAGAAAATACGGGGTATGAGCACACATGTAAAATGTGCACTAAAGAGTTTTTAACTGGGGTCTCTCCACCTCTAGAGCCCCTCCTGAAGTGGCCAACAATGCTGATACCACTAAAGAGAATGATGAGGGAAACAAAGGGAGCAACGAAAGGAAGAGGCAAAGAGGCTGATTGATGATCCCCAGCTCATTAGTGACCTTTTTAAAAGGAGGGAAACACACCAAAAATTCCTCCCTCCAAGCTCCCTGGTATGTCATATTTTTTAAGTTCCTCTTAGAATGCAGATGCCTTCTGGACAAAGGCCATCTATGGTTTGCCACATTTTAGGTTTCTGATTCCTATTCATCAGCAAGAAGCTTATCCAAGCTTTTTTAGGAACCACCATGTGGATTGAGGGCTCTGTGACCTTTAACTTCATCTTTCCATGACAATAAGCACCACAAAAGTAAACGACTGGAGTATATTTGTGATGGTATTTGCAGAAACAAATCCAGCAAATCCTTCTGGGGTTCTTAGTAACCTCTCACATGCTGAATAATAAATAAGCCCTTTGAAGTGAGTACATAATCCTTTTTGGGGGTATTTCAATGAAATATGACTTCATGTTTTAGACGTGGCAGGGAAGCCTCTGTATGCAAATCACCTTGTGCTGACGAGGTTTTGTTTTACTTTTTAATGAGGGGAGGAATGCTGACTGAAGTGCAGCCGTGTTCTACATTAAAAAAGGAGCAGTATATTTGTAAGCCAAATTTAACACCTTGTAACAAGAACATCCAGTGACAGAAATATTTATTGCAAGTGCAGCCTGGTGGGAAAATGCTGAGGTGTTCTGGCTCTCAGTTTGCACAGCACAGTTCTACTTTCTGTGGATATGGGCACTGTCAGGATGGGGTGGTTGCTCCTAAAACTATTCAGGTGTGATCCCAATGTTCATTTTGCATTATTTTTATCCATTACAGTCTAGGGATGGCGCTGGCACCTGAACTTCTCAGCAAACACAGAGGCTGCAGCCAAGTGGGGGTAGGTCTCCCTTCCAGCAAGTGACAGGCTGAGAGGAAACAGCCTCAAGTTGCACAAGGGAAGGTTTAAACTCGGTCTTAGGGAAAATTTCTTCATGGAAAGGGTTGTCAAGCAGTTGAACAGGCTGCCCAGAGCAGGGGTGGAGTCACCATCCCTGGAAATGTTGGGACCTGTGTCCTCTGGAGGACAGGGTTTAATGGTGAACACGGTGGTGGTGCTGGGTTGGCACTGGGCTTAATGACCTCAGGGGTCTTTTCCAGCCTTAGAGATTCCATGGCTTTATGATCCCTGACTGGAAGAAACTTCTCCATCCCTCTGGTGCCTCTCTCTGACACAAGGGGTTTTTTACACTGTTACTCTCTTTACCATTCAGGCAGAGTCAGTTTGAGATTTTTTTTCTTCCTCTTCTTTCTCTCCTTGTTCAATGACCTTTAACCCTGAATTATTTAAATTTCTCTTCTATTTACACTCTGATATTCCTCAGCAGCACCAGCTCGTGTTGGGTAATCCTGAGCACTTTGGTTTATGTGGCTGTTCAGTCAATGCCACTTCGGAATTAACGCAGGGCCAGGACCTTGGATGCTGTTCCTGCGGGGAACAGGAGTCTCACCGACTCCCTTCAGTCTCAAATTCCCGTTCCAGAGGAGGCGGGAAGGGGGGACCAGGCGCTTTCCGGGGATCTCCCGCGCCCGGTGCCTTTTCGGGATGCGACCGCCAGGTGACACCAGATCCCTGATGCTGAGGGACACCCCGGGAATTCCCGCTCTTCCCGGGCATTGGCACTTTCCCGGCCATTCCCGCACCTCCCGGCCATTCCCGCTTTTCTGGGCATTCCCG